>JBAKBP010003384.1:0-101426 GCA_037953745.1 Lithodes maja
GCGAGTTGTATAATGTATGGGTGAGGCAACCTGCTTTCCCACCAATTTCCCCCAAGGCCACTGAGACACAGTCGATCGATACTCTCTCTCTCTCTCTTGCACTCGCTTGCCATCAGTGATGACAACACCCTGCTTGCAACTCGCTAATGTTAGCACGAAAATATACCTCAGAATAAGGGAATAACAGGGAAAATAGGTGATAACTGAAGGAGAGGAGGAAAGTGGGGAAGGAGGGGAGGTAGAGGACTGAGATTTTGCATGGCCCAGGGGCCAAAACAAAATAAAAAAATAAAAAAATAAAAATAATGTTTTTTTTTTTTTTTTTTTCGATGTCAAAAGTTGATTTTTTTTTTTTCACTCACTCATAAGAGTCTCCCCGCAGTCCACCGGGGGAACTCTTAAGAGTCTCCCAGCAGTTCCCGGGTTAAGCAGGGATTCCAAGGCACCACTCTGGTCAGGCGGCAAGTGCTGGAATTTTAGATGAGGATTAGACAAGAAATCAGAGTTTTGCAATTTCGTGTCCGAGGGCAAAGAAATATCTTCTTCATCCGGAATTACAGTTTGCTACATCCACGTTCAACACAGGGGCATCATTGCCAGGATCTCTTACAAAGTATGGCTTGATCAGGTTCACATGTATTAGTCTCTCTGCCTTTAGTAGTCAAATTTACTTCTTATGTAGGCAATGTAGAATATTCTGAGCATGTCAGTGTCTGCTCCCCATGTTGTTCCTGTGAGGGCCTTCATTATATTTAGTCGCTGGCTTGTGCTTTGAACTAGGTGCTCAATATGGTTTGTCCAGGTTAATAGTGGGGAATCTAGGATCACCCCCAGATATTTATGACTTTAGGTTTGTGTGAGGTCTTCCCCGTCTTGTAGGTGGAATGTTTTTTTTTCTAGTGAAGATTTGGAAAACTGATTTGGATGGGTTGATTTTTAATCCGGCATTTTCTAACCATTCCCCCAGTGTAGAGAGAGCGTTCTGGATGTTGCGTTGTGCTGTCTGAGGATCCTGGTCTGAAGTGTATAGCGTTATGTCATCCGCATACTGTATGGCGTTTGTTGGGGTTAGCACAGGCATGTCTGATAAATATGCCGTTAAGAGGGGGGGGGGGGGGGGGGCTGAGGCTTGACCCTTGGGGTAGTCCTCTCTTACCGTTACCTTGATACCAGTAATTAAAGACAAGGCTGGCAAAATTACATCAAAAGACAACTATAGACCTATTGCCCTTGCCAGTATTGTAAGTAAGATACTAGAGTTAATTATTTTAGACAGAATCTCGGTGTATATCTCAACTAATAGTAATCAATTTGGTTTTAAAAAGAATCATGGTACGGACCAGTGCATCTACACTCTGAAGGAGCTAGTGGATGGGTACATCAAAATGAACAGCTCTATTTTTGCATGCTTTCTTGATGCTAGTAAGGCATTTGACAGAGTCTGCCACAATATCCTGTTTGATAAATTAGCAACAAGGGGAGTGCCATCCTATATACTGTACTGAGAATCTTGAAGTACTGGTACGCCAATCAAACATTGAATGTAAGATGGGGTAACATTATTTCGGATTCCTTTACAGTAACCAATGGAGTGAGACAGGGTAGTATTCTCTCACCTTACTTATTCAATGTATATATGGATGAATTAAGTGATAAATTGAATAAAGAGCAGATTGGATGTTATGGTGGGAATAAAATCATCAACCATCTCATGTATGCTGATGATCTGGTCATTATTGCACCGTCTTCTGCGGGTCTGAGCAAACTTCTTGATATATGTGAATCTTTTGGTAGTAAACATTGTGTTAAATTCAACCCACTGAAAAGTGCTGTTCTTATATTTAGATCAAAATTACTGTATAAAAGTAAACTGCCAAATTTCTCACTCAATAATCAAATTATTCAAGAAGTAAACAAAATAAAATACCTGGGACACATTATCTCAAACGATTGCTCAGATGATGCAGATATCGGCCGTCAGCGCAGACAGCTATATTTACGTGGTAACACCATCTTGAGAAAATTCCACATGTGTAATTGGGGAACTAAAGTCACTTTGTTCCGGACATATTGTTCCTCTATGTACACGGCCCATTTGTGGTGGAAGTATAAGAGAGCCACCATAAATGGTCTGTGTACATCCTATCATAATATACTCAAGATGTGCATTGGTCTCTCTAAATATGAAAGCACTAGTATGGTGTGCACACTGTTGGATGTGCAGTGCTGTCGGGCTGTCATCAGGAGACTGGTGTACAGCTTTTCGCAGCGACTGCAATCCTCCAGTAACACGCTGATTGTAGCTCTTTGGTCTAGTGATCATATCTATGAATCCCGTATTATATCTCACTGGCAGAAGCTGCTGCACACATAGTATGTAATGTAATATAATTATAGGTCTAATTGAACTATGAGCAATGATCTGTGCAATAGGTGTTAACCAACATTGAGCAATAGCCTTAGTTAGCCTATCTGTGTTATATTGTGACAAAATGTGATATGTGCTCTATTCTGTAAATAGGCCTACTGTATTTTTTATTTTATTGTGTCTTTATTAATATATCTTTGTGTATAATTATTATCTGTGCTCTGACGAGAAGTGTATGTGATATGGACCATTAGGTCGTACTGTATTTATACTGTATCTATCTTATGTGTCTGGAATAAAGAATTATTATTATTAATATTATTATTATTATTATTATTATTATTATTATTATTATTATTATTGATTATTTTTGACATTTGGCCTTGAAGGTAGACTTGGCTTGTCCTGTTGGAAAGATGTGATTGAAGCCATGTGAGCATTTTCCCCTTTACTCCTATAGAGGCTAGTTTTGATAATAGTAGTTTATGGGGAACTGTGTCGAATGCAGCTGAGAGGTCTAAATATACAACTATGCAGGGTTTTTTGTTAGCAAGCGAAGAGAGGATAGCCTGCTCTAGATTTAGTACCTGGTCTACTGTTGTGCAAGTGGGTCTGAAACCTGCCTGTGTTGGTGGGATAATGTTGTTGTGTTCCAGGAACCATGTCAGTCTTGCTTGTACCATTTTTTCGGCTATTTTGTTTATGCTGGGTAGGAGGGATATGGGTCTGTATGATGTTGAGAGTGAGGGGTCTTTCCCTGGCTTTATGAAGGGGAGGATGATTCCATTATGCCAGGAGTCGGGTAGGTTTCCTTGAGTCCATGTTGTATTAATGAAGTCTAGCAAGAATGGATGGAATGTTGATGGTAAGTATTTAATGAATTCATATGGGATGTGGTCAATTCCTGCTGCTTTCCTTATTGGAAGGCCGTTTAATGCCGTTTCTAGTTCGGGCAGTGTGAACGACTTGTCCATTTGAGAGGGTTGTGTCATGGCAGCTGTGATGGTTGCATTGATTCTGTTTAGATCTGCATCTGCTAGGGGGAAGATATTTTGTCTTGCTTGTATGGAGTTGGCTATTGTGTCAGCTCGATCTTTTGGTAGTATGCACAGCTGTCCATCTATGGTGAAAGGATAGGAGGGGAAAGAGGGTCGTCCTATAATTTTTCTGAACATTGCCCACACTTGTGGAAGAGGGGTATCATGGGAAATATGTTCACAGTACCGTTTCCAAGAAGATTTCCGCGCCGATTTTATGATTTTCTTAGCATATGCTGTAGCCTTCTTTACTTGTATCCAGTTTTGTAGTGATTTGGATCTTCTTTGTTTTTGTATTGCTCTGCGGCGCTGTGCGACTGCTTTTGAACATTCTTCAGTCCACCACGGCTTCAAGATTTTATTCGAGGGTTGTCCTGATGTAAGCTTGAAGAGCTGTTCAGCGGCTTTGTTGATTGCCTCTATCAGTTTTTTATGGATTATGTTTGGATCTGTGGAGTTAGTATCTGGTAGTTGTACTGTTTTCTGCCATTGTTGCCAATCAAAATGAGGAGGAATCCGCCACTTGGGCAACGAGATGGGGAATATTGGGGGGTTGCAATTTTGAAATTGTATAATTAATGGTCGGTGGTCTGTGCCCAAGTCTGGCCCAGCTGAAGAGTTTATATCTGGAAGGAGGGTGCCCGTTCCGAAGCATATATCTATAGACGATGAGTAATTAGTTTGTAGATTGAAGAATGTAGTGATGTAGGGTTCTGATAGTAAGCTGTAGTTGGTATTGTGGAAGTAGTTAAAAAGATCATTTCCTGCTGCATTGGGTGTTCCATGGCTCCATGAATGGTGGTTTGCATTTAAGTCACCTATTACTATGAAAGGAGGGGGGACATGTAGGATATAATGGTCAAGTTCCTGATGGGAGATTGGACCACCTGGGTTATAGGTTCCTTTTATTGATAACTGCGAGTTTAGAAAGGGGATTGTTGTAGCTATGATTTCTAGTGTGCCATTGCGGAAAGGCACAAACTTTATGGGTTTGGCTGATAAAACTGGTTTAGTTAGCAATAGTAATCCTCCTCCGAGTCTTCCTGTTCTATCTTTCCTTTCAATTAAATAGGGTTTAAAAGTAGGTTTGTATTTTTCTGTGAGCCATGTCTCTGTAATAATTGCAATATGTGGTGATGTTTTACTCATATAGTTTTTGAGTTCAGATAAAGATGTATTGAGGGATTTTGCATTCCAGGTGATTATACAGAGCGGAGCCATTATTTTTTATGTTTTGCAGGTTCTTGGTGGTTGTACACGATTGTCTACTTCAAGTTGGGTGCATGAAGTACCGGGATGCGTTCCATCACCAGGTTCATTGTGGGTAGATTTAGAGTTTGGGTTGCGGGTTCTCGGGTAATGGTTTTTAATTTTTTCCTCTCTGTTGTCTTGTTGTGCTTGTGTTGTTGTTTCCTTCGGCTTCTTTTCCGGCTGGGGGTGTTCAATTTGAAGATTACTGGTATTTTCCTGGACTGTGTTGGGATCAGTAGTCTCTTCCTGTGGCTGCTCAGGAGAGGGTGAGGGTACTGGTACTATTACCGCTGGTGGTGGTGCTGTGTTGAGGTCAGTAGTCTCTTCTTGTGGCCGCTCTGGAGAGGGTGAGGGTACTGGTACTGTTGCAGCTGGTGATGGTGATGATGGTGTCACTGGTGTGGAAGTGCATATAGATGCGGGAGGTGTGGGAGAATGTTTGTCTGATGTGGTAGGTGCGGGTGTACCGACAGTACCGGTATGTATATTTACTGTTACTGATGGTGATGGTGTGGGTGTGGGTGTGGTTTGGATAGTTGTGGGTATAGTTTGGATAGGCCTTGTTGTTGATGTAGCTTCCTTGTTTTTTATAGTCTTTTGAATGTTTGTAATGATATTCGTTAGTGTTCTCAATTGCTCCTCAATAGGGAGTGTTGCTACCATATTGATAATTGTGTTTTGGGTTGTGATGCTTGCTTGGGTGTACCTTGTTGTTATTGTTGAGTGTCTAGTAGGAGGAGTACATTCATTGGGAGGTGTTGGTAATGGAGGGACGGCAGTTCTGTTACTACCGGTACTAGGCCTAGTCTGTTGGGCTGAGGTTAGTGTTACCGGTATTTGTTGCTGTACAGTTTCATGGTCATCTTTCTGAGATTGATTTATTTGATTTAGGCCTAGGCCTGCCTGTGAACTAGGCATACTGGGATACTCATTAGGAGTGGCTGTATTTACCACTTGGCTGTAACTTCTGTTCATAGCTGTTCTGGTTAGGCCTAGGCCTAAGTTGGGGTTTTTTTGAGCTTGGATATGTACTGCCTCTTGGTACCTTGGGCAGTTGTTGGATGTGGATGGGTGGTTCCCTCCACAGTTGGGGCACTTCATTTCATTACTTAAGCACTCTTTTGTTGGGTGTGGTGAGGAGCATTTGGCGCAGCGGATTGAGGAGCGGCAGTTTCTTGCAAAGTGTCCTAGTCTTTTGCATTTTTTGCAGCTAATAGGCGGAGGGCTGTATGAGCTGACTGGACAGGCAAGCTTCCATACCTTGATGTTTCTTGGTAATGGGTTCCGAGACGTGATAAGAACTGTTGGGGTGTCTTGTAGGTCACCATCTATTCTTTCTTTGAAACGGCGGATATCTGAAATGTCTATGGTTGAGTTGTGTCCTTCTTGGATTCCAATGGCAATCTCTTCTACTGTGATATTTGTGGGTATCCTGATTGTTCCAAAGGAGTACTGGTAATCCCTAGGGAGCGTGATGTATACTTCCCAAATATCTATGTGGGTTACTTGTAAAGCTGCATCTAATTTAGAGGGCGAGGAGAAAAAGTCTTCGCTGTCTACCGCTATTAATCCTTTTCCTTCATTTATTCTTATGTCTGTTACCTTAATTTGTAGGATGTCTTCTAAGTTCTTGCTAAACTCTAGGAATTTGTTACATTTTGTATAGAATTTCCTAAACTCTTTGAATTTAATGATTAATGTTGTAGTGGTTTCATTTGGGTACTTACTCAGGGCCGACTGAGGGTTGTTTTGGCCTACCGGTACTCGGGGGTCTTTGGTGTAGTTGTTTGGGTTATCACGCTGCTGACGAAATTTCCCCCTTCTTCTGTTGATACTGGAGTGACGACTGCTATCAAGCCATACATCCGTCTCGCTGTTATCTGGGTTCAAACACTCATCCGCCGTAGTTTGAATCTACCGCGCAGAGCATTTAAAATTTGAGGAGCCTTCATCATGAGCGCACGCGACCTCACTCATGGCTTCAGTCATTATGAATTGGGTTCTCACTACGAAAAAACTTTGTAAAAATAAAAAGAAAAAGAAAATAAGAATAACTATTCAATAAGCTTTCCATAATATCGTGGATGTACTTGTGTGGATCTTTGACCAGACGCTGACTCAGGCGTCATTCTTCCTTCTCTGCTCTGCGATCAGCCTGCCCGGACGTGTCTCCCCACGCTCCGCTGGTTCCGCATTTGTTGCGTCCCTAGTGAGTTTTTTCTCATTTGTTTACTCCGGGATGTATCGAGTAAGGTTAGGATATGCGTAGCAGGAGTGTCCTGGGCTGGTTGCCCGCAGTGCAGTGGATTTTGGGTCGTGTGTTTGGGGCGTCTATTTTGGATGTACCCTCGTGGTCCTGTTGTGGACATGTGAACTTTTTCACAGTTAGTTAGCTTGTGATGCAGGCGGCTTTCATTACACGTTATTATTGTTGCCTTTTATCTTTCTGATGAGGTAGTGTTGCTTTGCTGACGTTCCCAGCGTATTTTTCTTCACTTAGTGAAGTTTTTTCTGGGTCCCGAGTCAGTCTTCCCTTTGCCGGAAGTATTTGCTACAGTGGTGTGTTGGCGGTGGTTCCTGTTGTGATATAATTCAGTGCTTTTTGTTTATATTCCGACATGTTGTCTTTTCCGTCTGCCTAGGCCTAGCCAGCCTCTTGTAGCTTTGCCACATGTACAAGTGTTATTGATTTATATTATAAATATGTACTACTGTGTCATGTGTGTCCTGGTTTAGTTGTGTATTGGCTAATTCCACGGACTATTTTTGTTTCCTGGTTTAGTTGTGTATTGGCTAATTCCACGGACTATTTTTGAGCCCGGGGTTAGTTGTGTTTTGGCTAACTCTTCGGTCCTGTGTGGCATTCAGATGGTATCTGGACGAGGTGGGTTGTTTCCTGGCGGGTTTTTCTCGGTTTCACCATGAAAAACCCGGCTGGGTGCCGAGTTTTGGCCACACGTGGTTTCAAAAACAGGCTTGTTTCCCCGGCGAGTAGGTGTCTGTGGCTCCCCAGGACTGCGTCTCTGTGGTGGTGCCTGTTTCAGGCTCCCTATGATTCCCGGCGGAATGGCTGTACCCATCTAACAGTGTTCATGCGGACACATGTTGTGAAGTTGTTTTCCTTGGTTTTGCAAAACCTGGAAAAAACCTAGCTGTTGTTGTTTGGTTTTCCTCCCCGGCGATCTTTTACAAAGAAGTGGGGATAGGAACGATTGGGGTTAACTTTTAACATCTTGCATACCCGGCGGGTGCACCTTGGAAGGGTGGGATGAACGAATTGGTAATTCAGTTTAGTTAACCGGACAGTTAAGGGATGCTTTATGTATCACCACCTTCAACATACGGCGATTGAGGGCTCAATTGGGGTTAACGTTTTTAATAACTTACTTTCACACCCGGCGGGTGCTCCTTGGCAGGGTGGAATAACGAATTTACAATTCGGTTTAGTTGACCAAGACAATTGAGGGATACATTTGTGTATCGCCGCCTTCAACGTACGGCGATCTAAAGACAATTCATTAGAAGTCAGATCTCGTATTTTTGTCAGCCTTCCCAGTTTTTGATCTGCGAGAAAATTCAGGGGCCAGCGTCTTTTTGGGGGGTTGTTTTTCCAAAATTGAATCTTGAATCAGACACCACCGGAAAGACTAATTCAATTATAAACGCCATGCTGGTTTTTTATATTGTGTCGGAGGGTATTCTTTAATCTTTTGGACAAGTTCAGACATTCTGATATCTTTACAGAGGAACCCCACCGCGTAGCGAGCTGTGATCATTGCGTATTACGTCTCGTTACCCGGCGGGTTATTAACACTTGTGTGCGAACATGTTGGGTTAACCTTATGAGCATTAATTCCTGGAAATTTTCTTTTTTTTCCAGAGCTGGGCCCCGGCGAGTCTATAGAGAACCTGGGGTAGTTTCCCGCCAGTCTCTGTCATGGCTACCTTTGCCCCGGTTTTTGCTTTATGCATTACGCCCTCCTGTTCAGGTATCCCTATTTTTGCGCACACCCTTTGTATAAAATGTGTTAAATGTCTAGACCGCTCAAGGGGTCTGTGGGTGATGCGAAACTGTACCTTTTGCTCTCAACTCAGCGTTAAAGTTTTACAAAACAATGATAAGACCGCAGCGGTCGCCTTAAGGGAGGTCAGGCAGCAAATGACCACTTATACTACTACTGTGGCTCATAAGTCACTTCAATGCGATAACGTCCCGCTTTGGGATAAGTTACTAATTGAGCACCCTCCCATTAAACGTCCCTCTAGAGTAACTGTTCGTAAACCGGCGGAGACTGGACAGGGTTCTATACTTGCTCCAGCCCCAGGCACATCTAAGTGACAGCGAGAACCGACGCCCCCAGTGGCAGCCTCCTCGTCACGGGCGAGATCTAGGTCCAGGTCCCCGCTTAGACAGCAGCCGCCGAGTCTCTCTTCTTCACCAACGAGCAAGAAGAGTAAGACAGAGGGGTCAAAAAGTGGATATAGCGAGAAATCTTCTAAATCCAAGAGCAGTTCGCGGTCGCACCGTAGCCACAAATCTTCTCGTAAAGACTCACATGATCGGAAGGCCTCCCGGCGTTCACCGGAGTCTAGTGCCTCTCGTCATACCTCTACCCCCGACAGAGCTAGTGTTCAATCTCATGGAGATAGTTTAGTGCCAGTACCAAAAGACAGTTTACCACTTAGTATTTTAACCCTAGAATTGGAGAGTTCAGTGGACAGTGATCGTCCAATGGCAGAGTCAAGTGGGAGCTCCATGATTGAGGGTATTTCGGACTCCCAAGGGAGTGCAGGCCAAGGCCTGGGTGTTTGGCGGTATTCTCAACCTCTGGCTCAAACTACACAAACAGTGGCTGAGGTCCACCGGGATGCGGCGATCCCATCATCTATTCCTGACTTGTCTTGGCAACAAGATGGGACTCCGGCTTCGGCGGAATCCTCTCATGGTGAGCCGGATGACAAAGACGAGGTATCTATCATCTCAGACATGGAAGTGCAAGAGTCGGGTTCAGTTTTAGACGCCGCACAGGATCGTAATGATTCACCTTTGAGTTCATCATCGAATAAATTTGTCACAGCAGAGGAAATAAATGGGCTACTGGTTAATGCTCTCACTAAATTTTTTGGCCAACAGCCGTAGACTCCTACAGTGGACCTGGGAGCTCCTATGACAAGTTATAATGTCCGGCCTCTGATGACTTCTATTGCCTTAACTCAGATCCCTCACCCTCCCTCTATATCACCATCGGTGGTCACTAGGTCTGCTACGGCGGCACTGACTACTTCTAATGTAAGGGTTATAACGGATGTCAATCCGCCCCCTTTAGATAAAGCACCTATGAAAAAGGTAGCTATGCCCTTACTGTACGGTCCAGATGAGTCATGGGTACACTTGATCCCCACTAAACCAGAGGTCGCTCAACCTACCTTGTCAGGGGAACTTCCAGTGCAACGAGAGTGGGTAATACAAGGCAATAAATCTAAAAAATTACGGGCCTTGGATACTTTGGGGAATGTACTAGATGTTAATGTTAAGGCCATTCCTAACTATTATCACCAGGACTATTTTGTTTATACTGCTAAACCTGCCCTGCCCCCTGCCTCAGCTTCGAAACTGTTTTCTGACTGGTCCAAACAGGATGGTTTTAATGACATAAAGACACTGTCAGCTCTCACACCAGAACTCGATTTGTGAACTGTCACAGACTCAGCCGCTAATCCAGTGTTGAAGGTGGGGCAGTTGGGTCCGGGACCTTGGGTGGAATGGGAGACGGAGGCTCAGAACTTTGCGACCACCTTCACCTCAAAATCTTCCCACCAGATCCCTCAGGATAGTCATTCTTGGTTCTCTATGGCAGTGTGTTCTGCCGGCGGAGTCCCTTCGGCTTTATTGGATTTCTTAGCTGCCCCCAAAATCAATTTATGTGAACTCAAGGACCCTTTCACTACCCCTACCCCAACTCACCTAGACCGAGAATTGAGGCTACGGGGGAAAGCATTTAGACTTTTCTCACAGTACAATGTGACGCAACAGGTCGCTAAAACGATGCTCCGGTCCACTCAGGCAATCGCAGACGCGGATGCCAGAAGATCGGTTGAACTGTCTCGGCGACTGCTCCTTCAGTCGTCAATTCAGTCATTGGGTGACATACGCACAGCCTTGCTTGAGGCGGTGCGAGCTCGACAAGATCTCAGGATGTCCTTGGTACGGAAGCTTCCTGATCGTATTGCGAATCAGGTGGTCATGTCACCAGTGCTCACTCCCTCTTTAATGTCCCCTGAGGTGTGGAGAACAGTTTTTAATATGGCTCAGACCTTTAAACATAGTCCCGCCCCTCCTAAGAAACCTGCCTTTAACTTCCCCAAACCCAAGCCAGTCGCAAAAGCACAGCCAGGGGGATCTAAGCCCTTTCATCTACCTAAGTCCTCCTCCCCTCAAGGTCAGTACAGGTATAGACAGGGTAAGTTTACAGGTCAGAAAGGACGAGGCTATAATAAACCAGGTCAGGGCCCGTCTTCTGCCAATGCCAGCCAGCCGGCGAAGCGTCCACCACCACCACCACCTCCACCACCATCAAAAAACTAATGTCTCTCTCATTCCCGGGGCCGGTCTCAAGGCGAGTGGATCCGACGGTAGTACAGCCGGCGAACCCTTGTCTGCTAACTGGGTCGTTCCGAACGTGTCACCAAGCATGGCCGTTAAACACTTGGGCAAGGATGGTGGCACGCAAAGGCATCACTTGGCAGTGGCTCCGGCGACCTCGCTTACGTCAGCCGACAACGGCGAATCTAGTTTCTTTAGAGGTGGAGTCACTGGTCAAGGAAATGATTGCCAAGAATGTCATCATCCCGGTCCCTCAAAATTACCCAGTCTTCACATCCAAGCTATTTTTGGTTCCCAAAAGGGACAGTGTTAAGATGAGACCCGTTGTAGACCTGTCGTGTCTGAACCTTCATATTCACAACGAGTCATTCAGGATGTTAACAGTGCACCAAATCAGGCTAACACTTCCGCCGGGAGGTTGGATGTGTTCCTTAGACCTGACAGACGCTTATTGGCACGTCTCGGTAAACAAAAGATTTCAAAGATTTCTGGCCTTACGGATCAGGGATCAAACTTATGTTTTTCAAAGGATGCCATTCGGTTTGAACCTGGCACCTCGCTTATTCACGAAATTAGTCCGGCAAGCACTGATGCCATTGTTAAAACAAGGGATCAGGATTTTGTGGTACCTAGACGACTGGCTGGTGGTGGCAGAGACGGAGCAAGTATGCATAAATCATGTCAACATAACATTAAAACATGTCAAATCTCTAGGGTTCAAGGTAAATCTGGTAAAGTCAAACTTTGTTCCCTCACGAGTAGTTCAGTGGATAGGGCTGGTTTGGGACACAGCTGCTCTTACTCTGAGTCAGAGTGTGGACAATCGGAACAGATTTCGCAGGAAACTGTTTATGTTCCTTCACAGTCTGACTACGACACAGAGAATCTGGGAGTCTCTGGTCGGCTCTCTCAACTGGATTCAACTAACTGTAATGTTGGGCCGGTTGAAAGTAAAGCATTTAATATTGGAGGGCAACAAATATTTTCCACTATTACCGGCGGAAAAATTATGGCCCATACCAAAATTAATCCACACCTTGCTAGCGGTCTGGGCGAAGAGGGAAATGTTTCACTCAATAATGTCATGGACCTCTCCTCCGCCGACGGTATGGGTAGACACGGATGCGTCAGGAACGATAGGTTGGGGTTTTCAGTCAAACCAAGGGCACCAGGGTCAAGGGCTTTGGTCCCATTTAGAAATCTCCCACATCAATGTCAAAGAATTACTAGTCCCCTTATATTTCCTTCAGGCTCACGGCTCTACTTTACGGGGCAAGTCGGTGGCCTTCAGAATGGATAATCTGAATGCAGTTCACTGTATTCAGAAACAAGGGTCAACGAGGTCTCGGACGTTGCTAAACGTGTCAGAAGAGATTTTTATTCTAGCCAACAGGCTGGACATTCATCTTCACGCATCTTATCTCCCAGGCGTAGCAAACGTCTGGGCAGACGCTCTGTCTCGGAGACAGAGCACAACAGTAGAATGGGCGCTCAAGCAACCCATTTTCAACCAAATGATTGCAGAGTTTTACCATCCACAAGTGGATCTGTTCGCATCCGAGGAGACTCACAAACTCCCACTGTACCTCACCCGCCGGACGATAACGCTGGCAGGGGGGCCAGACGCCCTGGTGACAGACTGGAACAGGTGGAATTCCATCTATCTGTTTCCGCCGCCAGATGCGTCTCTAATGTGCCATGTAGTAAACAAACTACGAGATTATCGGGGCTTAGTCTCAATAATCGCGCCCCTGTGGCCGGCGCAGTTGTGGTACCAGCAATTGAAAACGTGGTGCCCGTACCCGGTGTCGCTCCCGGTCGGGTTTTTCCACTTAGACACGATTGGCAACCTAGCGACCTCGCTGACTTTTGCATTATGGACATTCAGGAGGCCATATGGTAGAGACGTGACCAACAAATTGTTGAATCAATATACTCAGTCTACAAAACGACAGTATCAATCACATTGGCAAGCCTTTACTTCTTGGATCCTTAGAACAGAACAAACTGTGCCCTCGGTGGCGTTAGTTTTTAATTATTTAAATTATCTATTTGAACAGAAACGTTTATCTGTGGTAACGTTAAAAAATCACTTAACAGCGATTAGAATACCATTTTGGGACCTTACCGGTCTCTCCATACTAGTTGCGGAGGAAACAGGTTTATGAGGGCATGTTTTAAACTCCGCCCACCTCCCCGTCAGCTCATGCCTACTTGGTCTCTGGACAAAGCATTGTCATTACTTCACTCCCGTCTGTACCAAAATACTGCAGATTTTACATTACTCTTAAAAAAGGCTGTATTCCTTTTGGCTTTGGCCACCGGGAACAGAGTGTCTGAGCTGGCGGCGATGAGCAACACACCTAATTGCCTCAGGTTTGGTAGGCTTAATGAATGTATTCACATTGCACCTTCCCCAGGGTTTGTAGCCAAGAATGAGCACAGTGCACCGGTGTTTTCTGAGTTCACTGTGCCGGCGTTGAAAAGGGGAAAGGTGCACCATAATTTATGTCCAGTGCAGGCTCTAACCAAATATTTGAGGGTAGCTCCTCTAAACCCCCAGGGTGCTTTATGGGTAGCAAGTACGGGTAAGCGCTTGCTCAAACGTAGATTGGCTTCTCTTTTGGTCGAAGTTATTAAGGAGAGTAATCCCGGCGTTGTGGGTAGGGCCCACGATTTACGCAAATGGGCAGCCTCTTTGCGTTTCCTTAAGAATTTTTCTGTGGAAGATATTACGTCCACGCATTTGTGGGCCTCTAATCATACGTTTTTGACTCGATACCTGTCAGTAGCTCTAGACAAACCTTCCTTGCCATGTATAGCTTTAAGGCAGAGGGTCTAGGTGGCCCTTAAGTCACTTTTTGTTTTAATTTCAAGGAAAAGGGGGGGGGGGGGGTGCAGTAAGGGTAACATAGGACACCATAGACCCCGCCGGAGTATAAGAGCTGTGATACTAGTTATGGGTATTGTTGATATGAAAATTTCTCTGTACTATTCAGTGCAGGAAATTGTGCTAGTACAATGATAGTACAAACAACAGTGTTGTTATAGTAGTTTAGCTGTGAAAGCAATTTAGTTTAAGCATTGGATATATTTTGCAAGATATTTCCACGAGTATTATGGGGTTATATGTGCACATGTAAACTTATAAGTTTTTATTTTTCACCACTTATGTTGAGTGGGGTGCCTTTTTAACTTACAGATCTGTTCGCAGAGTCTCAAGAGTTAACCTTTTGTATCAAGCAGGCTTCTTTGAAGCACACCCCTGCTTGACCCCCTCTTGTATAATTATGTGCTGCGCCATTAAATATATTTTTCAAAGTAAGAATACTATGTGGTTGTTTGATTATCTGCTTTTCTAGAGTTATGATATGATTACGAATGTCCCCCTCCAGTCTTAGAAATCAGGCATGTTCGTCAATGATGGAGGGGCCACTAATAAATTATAGGTTTGACTCCTGTAAGGAGATAAAGAAAACCTAATATTTAGTAGTGGCCCCGTAATCATTGACGACTCGGGCCCTCCCAACCATCCGCTTCCCATTCGTTGATGTATTAAGGATTTTGGTTTACTTGATATGTCAGTGAAGGAAGAATGACGCCTGAGTCAGCGTCTGGTCAAAGATCCACACAAGTACATCCACGATATTATGGAAAGCTTATTGAATAGTTATTCTTATTTTCTTTTTGTTTTTATTTTTTACGAAGTTTTTTCGTAGTGAGAATCCAATTCATAATGACTGAAGCCATGAGTGAGGTCGCGTGCACTCATGATGAAGGCTCCTCAAATTTTAAATGCTCTGCGCGGTAGATTCAAACTACGGCGGATGAGTGTTTGAAGAGGGTGCCTTATGTAATAGGCATGTTCGTCAATGATTACGGGGCCACTACTAAATATTAGGTTTTCTTTATCTCCTTACAGGAGTCAAACCTATATTATCGTATTTAGACGATTTCAGCGGGAAATTGCCTGCCCGTGTCACCGCCCGACCCGCCAAATACCGGACAACTTTTAAATTAACGGTCTTTTGCCCGATTTGTCCGGTCTTTTGGGGACTTGTCCGCATCGGCTGTTGGGTCCGCACAAACCGAAGTCCGGTCAACTGGGGTCCGCCCATGCGAGGGTCGACTGTATAGCACTCACTAACGATAGTGCTATCGGGTAGGTACCTGTAAGCATAGCATGCCTCAACTACCCTACCCTACAAATAACCTACATTTATCGTACAAATAAACTAAGGAAATCGCAAAAGCAAGCAATTGATACTATCGACAATGAATACATATAATATAAAGATAAATAATTGCAAAATATTAAGAAGCAACAACAGATTTAAACAAAGAGTACTCTTTTAACAAGAACAATAAATTTTAACTTCACGTTAACAATGCTTGATTAAAATGATTTATGTCAAATTTTAGAATAGTCACAATAATTGACCCTAAAAAGATTAAATTTATGTAACAATTTACTTGCCTCATAACCTCTGTCTACTAAGAGTCTGTACAGTAACCTAGCTCTAGCCCAAAAGTCATCTACTTTAGTGCAAATTTTACAAAATCTTATTAACGGGGAATAAAAACAATTATAAGTTATCTTACTATCGATATTATTACTAGGGAAAGGAAAGTTTATTATGTTAAAATTAAAATCATCAACTTTGTGATATACAGTAAACCCTCGCCATCTCGGACCTCTAGAGGTCGGAAACCCGTACTAGCCGGACTGGCTACGGCCTCTTGGACATGTACTTCCGTATTTCGGACATTTCCGTCATCGTTCCGACAGTGTCCGACGTTGTCAGACGATGCCCTCACGTCAGCGGGCAATAAGGGTGAATATCTGACAAACAGAAGGGACGTCCGATGCCATCTACATCCGGGGAAATTTTTTGTTGCGTGAACTATTAGTTGTTGTTGTTGTTGTTGTTCCCTAAGCTGCCTGGCCGAACAGCCCAGAGTCCCTGAGGAAGGCCATGGCCATGATCGGGCTTTCCCACAGAGCTCTCATTGAGTGTAGATTGTGTTGTTGGCGTAAGTGGTTATGTGAAATGCAGTCTTCTATGATGTGTTTAATGGTATGGAGTGCTGTGTTACATCCCGGGCAGGCGTCGACAACGGAGTCATCCAGTCTCTTCTGATAGCTCAGGAGAGCTGGATGGTGTCTGCATCTCAACCTGGCCAGGTGGACTCTGTCCTCGCGAGGAAGGGAGGATTCGGAAGGATGGATTTCGGGAGGTTGTGCATGCAGCTGCGTGTTGTCTGTGAGTGAGTGGATGGATCGGTGAGAGATATGAGTATGGATGTTCTTCTGGAAGTTGGTTCGGGGTGGGCAGGGAGGGAGAAAGGACAATAATTGTGTGTGATACCGTGTACTGGGTGTTGTTTTGATATTTCTTGGTGTCTGTGGATGTGTTGCCATGTAGTTTAGTGGGTGGTCTTGGTTCGTGGAGGCTGCTGCCAGGAATTGAGTGCCTCTCATGTCCAGATGGTCTTTGACTTTGAG
Source organism: Lithodes maja (assembly GCA_037953745.1). NCBI lineage: Eukaryota > Metazoa > Arthropoda > Malacostraca > Decapoda > Lithodidae > Lithodes > Lithodes maja. The sequence continues at coordinate 16,767 of JBAKBP010003384.1, forward strand.
GATTTTGGTTTCTTGATGTAGGTGATCTGTGGGTGCAGTAGCTGTGCAGCCTGTAATGATCTTCAGGGCTTTGTTTTGAATAGTCTGTAAGGTCTTATGATGCGTTTCAGCTAGGTTAGAAGCCCAGGCTGGGCTTGCGTATTCCATCACTGATCTTATGTATTGTTTATATACTGTGGTGGTAGTTTCTTTGTTGTGTCCAAATTTTGTGTGAGCAAGTGACCTGAGGGCGTTAAGTCTGGGTGTCAGTTTCTTTTTAATGTTTGTGGTGTGCTGTTTGAATGTCATATGAGTATCATATGTTACTCCTAGGATTTTGGGTGTGTGTGTATGTGTTAGGGGTGTGTTGTTTATGGTGAGTTGAGGGATGTATTCGTGTTCTCCTGTCCAGCTTGTGAGCAGGGTTGCGGTGGATTTGGCTGGGGCTAGATTAAGTCTGTTTGTAGTGCACCAGCCATGTAGTGTGTTGAGATAGGGTTGAAGGAGATCTGTTGCTCTGTTTGGGTCATGGTGTGTGCATGTGAGTGTTATGTCATCTGCATAGGAGGCTAAGTTTATTTGGGGAGTATTGGGTGTAGTTATATCGTGCATGTACAGATTGAAGAGTGCGGGCGATAGGACGGATCCTTGTGGGACTCCGTTTGGAAAGTTTCTGATTTTAGATGACTGACCGGCAAAAGATACGTGTGCACATTTGCCTGCTAGGAAGTTGGCCAGCCACCTTTTTGTGTTGTTGTGCATGTTTGTGTTGTAGATTTTGTTTGTTAGGTTGTGGCGGGGGATGGCATCGAAGGCTTTACTAATGTCGAGTGTGGCTAATAGTGATCTGTGTGGTGGTCTAGCTGAGTTGATGCCGTCAAAAGCTCTTTGTGTAAGGTCTGTGAGAAGAGTGTTTGTGGAGTGCAGTGGCCTAAAGCCATGTTGTGTTGGAGCTAGGGGTAGGTCAGGTGTAATTAGTTGTAATACTAGGCGTTCCATGACTTTGGTGGGGGAGCAAAGGAGTGTGAAGGGGCAGTGCGAGGAGGGTAGCGTGGGGTCTTTGTTGGGTTTGGGGAATGTGATGATGATACCATGCTTCCAAATGTCTGGTATTGTGTTGTGTGAGTAGCTGTAGTTTGATATGTTAGTGAGTGCTTGTATGCCTTGTGGTCCCAGGTGTCTGAGGTGTATGTTGCTTATGTTGTCTAGGCCACAGGCGGGTGAGTGCTTGAGATTGTTGATGATATGCTTTGTCTGGTGATTGGTGAAGGGTGTATAGTCAGGGTCTGTAGGGAATTGTCTCTTACGTCGGATGACACGTCGGTCGTCTTTGGGAGGTTTTAGGTGGCTGACATGTGAGAAGTGATTGATGAGAGTGTTTGCTTGTTGTTTACATGAAGGAGTAGAGTCTGTTGTTGTGATTGCAGCATGTGATTGTGTTGTGTTGCTGTTGGAAAGTGTGATGCTGTTTAGTGTTTTGTAGAGTTTTTTGGGGTTTGTTTTGTGATCAAGTGTTTGTAGGAAGTTATTCCAATTTAGTTTTTGTTGTTCTTGTATTTTGTTGTTAGTTTGGGTGTTGAGTGCTTGAATTTGTTGTGTGATGTCTTGTGTGTGGGGTGCTGGGGAGTGTTTCAGTATGTCGTGTTGTCTGATGAGGTTTTGAATTTCTGGTGTGAAGTTGGGGTTGTGTCTTTTTCTGTTACCTCTTGGAATGTGTTTCTTGTCAGCGTTTTGGATAGTTTTATTGAGTATGTGTACAGCATTGTTGATGTTAGTGATGGGTGTACTATTTAGAGTTGTGAAGTGTTGCTCTGTCTCATTTGTGAATGCTTCCCAGTTAGCTCTTTTATAATTGGTGTATGTGTGTTTGTGGCTAGCTGGGGTGAGTCTGGTTTTGGTGGTGATAATGATCGGGAGGTGGTCAGAGCCTAAGGTTCTGACCACCCTCCAGGATGTTGTGGGGGCGAGTTCTGGGGAGCAAAAGGTGATGTCTGGAGATAATGGGTTATAGAGGGCTTGGTGAGGAATATGGGTATGTTGATGGTGTCGTTAAGGATGATGAACTATTAGTTATATGGGATTAATTAGGTTAGGTCCGAACCATCAGGCATATACCCCTATAATGTTCGTAAACACCAAATAATAGTTATAATAAATTGTTATAATTAATAAATGATATACAGTACTGTAAACCCCCCTAACTATAAGGGTAGTATTTGTCATGAATATGATAAATTTCACATGGAAAAAAAAAAAAAAAAAAAAAAAAAAAAATCCCGCACTGTAGGCCTAATCCCTCCCCTCCCTATCCCAAGCCTCAGCTCCGACCCCGTTACTGTGATGATGTTGATAAGCCTATCTTATTTATTATTTATCTATGTGCTGGAAGTGTTACGCTGGCCAGCTTGCCAGAATGCGCTCGTAACTCGCTAGCGCTTGCCTGGGCAGTGAAATGGGCTACAATAATCGTAGAACGATGTTCTTTCTTTCATAGAGTTCATGTTGTCGCAGACAGATCAGTGGTGGTCTTTATTCTTGTCTGTGACACTTGGAAGTATTTTATATAATTCATAGAATATAAGATGCATTGTGTGAAGTTAAAGGAGAAAGAGCGAGGTAGGCAGTGGGGTGGTAGTATGTGCGTGTGTATGTGTGTGCTGCCTCCCTCGCTCGGAGGAGTTTCCCACGCTCCTGATTGGCCTGGCGAGTCATGTGACTTCTGGTCCTCATGACGTAGTCGTCTGTGATTGGAGGCCGCTGTCTCAGCTCGGTGCTGGGGGGCTCCTTCCCTCGTGTCTCCTGCAGAGCTTGGCGTAGCGTGCTTGGTCCTACATATCCTTTGCAATCTGTCCCCCATATAACCCCCTATACTAGTATCTCTCTCTCTGAACTTCTTCTTTTTCATACTTCCATCTTTATTCAATTACTTATCCCTTCTGGTTCTGCATACAACTTCCATAGTCGGCCAGTCGTATTACCAGCGCCAGCTCTCACATTTATGTTTGCACTAGCGTTAGGGATTAGTAGAGTCATAGTCATATGGTAGCCTAGTGTTGGGGTGCTTCTAATTATTGAGCTGTTCTCTCTTATTATTTAATGCTAGACAGTGGAAGGTATCTTTGGTCGTTGTCTGAGTTATGTATGTGGCAAGTCAGAGCCTGTACAACATCGACGAAACTAGCTAGCCTGTAACCCTTGTGCATATTTTCCTTTGCGAGTGTAGCAGTATACAAGTGAAGGGCTTTTGCCTACTCTCACCTGCATACTTGCTACCTCATTTTGTTGACCTTTGTGGAGTGCCAGGGTAAGACCAGATACTTGAGATCTGGACTTACCAAGAGAGCCTCCAAGTCACTTAACGTAACATAAGGGAAATCTGTTCAAGGGGAGACAGTAGGCTACGAGCATGCTTGCGCTCTGCCTAGTTTCCTAGTACCTTTTATGCCACTGCTAGACTTTATTAGTGAGAAATACAGCATTGTGTTTATTAACTTTCATTGTGTATGCTTTAGGAATTATTCACGCTTTATTTTAGCCAAGGTTAATGCATAGTGCACAACCCAGTTTGGCGGTTACGTTGGCTAAGGAAGTACTGTTTCTGAGTGGTTATTATTAGTTCTGTCACAGAGTTGTTGCACTCCCTTGTTATATATATGTATCCTACTTATTGGTGTATTTAAGATACACGCTTTGGTGTCCTGCCCCTGCATTTATTTCTGTTCTGTATTAACGAGCATCTTAGAGCATCAGACGTTTTCAGAAGATTCTATACCTGATTGCTGTAGGACTAGACTTCCAGTGCTTTCATAGAGCATTGTAGAGGTTAGTGTTGAGTACAGACTCACACTAAAGTTAACGTAAGCATATACTCCTTTATTAAATCTTATTATAGTTTATTCAAGCATTGTTATTACTTAAGAGCATTTTTATTAACTGTGACGCATGTCGAGTATGAGCATGCTGTACAGAACGCCCAGTCAGGCCCCACTCTCGCTAGGATCGTCAGGGCAGGAAACTTTGGCTGTAGTCTGTGTAAAGTTTCCTAACTTAGTTTATGTGAGCCGTTGTACTATAAGTATTATAAATATGTATTTTGTTTTCATCTGAGTCAACGAGTTCTATTTTATATCATTAGTTATAAGTGTTGTGTGTGGGACTTATATGTAATGATGAGAGGAGAGAGAGAGAAATTGCGTGGCGAGGACCAGTGAGTGCGCCACGCGGGCAGGTAGGCCTAATTCCCTCCTCCCTCCTCCCTCTTCAGCGCGTGGGAAATCCTTTGTCGATCCCAGATTGAGAGAGAATATTACGTAATGATTGCTAGTGGGCGGTCCTTAGTAGTTGGCGATATGCTCACTAGAGGGCCGAGTATAAAAAGGGAAGTCTAGCCGCATTTTCCTCAGAACTCATTAAGGCAGAGCGACTTCTCATATCCCTTGCTACTATACATATTCTTCCGACTGATGTGAACTTTCTCTACTCTCTGAACCGCCTATCTTCTCCTCTTCCCGACCCTTTATAACCTCAATGACCCCTTTGGTGCAGATTTAGTCAGCCAAAGTATTATCGCTTGAGTTCTCACGAGATATATGCCTATTAGAATAGCCTATTTTGGAAGGGATAACTAGAATAGGATTGATTAATGTTTGTTGCACTCGTATATGCATTTCCCTGTGTATGATTATTCATGTTCCTGTTTTCTGCTGATCTAGGTGATGCTAGACTGGGATAAGGCTACTAGAGTTGTGATTCCCGATGTGTATTAGGTTTTGTTGAACCTGTACAATCGCAACGGAGACTTGGAAAGCCTAGGTGGTCTTTCTGACTGTGTACCTTGTGAGTTTAGCACTGTGTTGCGAGTGAGGGCTTTTGCCTCTGCCACCCAGCACTGTGCTAACTCGTTTGCTTGACTTTGAGAGGATCGCCAGGAGAGAACCAGATACTAGTGATCTGGATCTCTCAAGAGAGCATCCCGTCAATTACCGTAATTTGGCCGCACAGTCTTAAGGACCTCGCTAGGCTACGAGCCGCTTGCTCAGCCATTGTTTCCTAGCCTACTACATCCCAGCTAGACTTTGCTCGGTCAGCAGATACAGCATAGTATTGAAGCTTTCCTTATGTATGTTATTGTTTATGCACTATTGATTTCATGTGTGGCACGCATAAGCTACTTTAGAGATTAGTGGCCCCCGAGCACAATCCTAGTAGGCTATGGCCAGTGCATTGTCGGAGTACTTCTTTTATATGTTTGCCATTTACTACTGTCTATTCTTCTAATTCTTCTTATGTCAATTTAAAGCCTTTAATATTAGTTAATTGCCAGTGTGTTGCTTATTGAATTGCTGTTCAAAATCCGATACTTACTTCTTACGAGTATCCGAGAAGCATCTAACTTTATCAGAAGATTCCTTGCTCGATGCTCGAGGACTATTGTTTAACATAACGTAATAGTGCCGATCCGAAGTAGAGGGTGGAGGACTTCTTAAGTTCTTAGTCAAGGGTGGATTACTTCGGCTTCGGCCAACACTATTCTTTGGTGTTGTTGTATTTACTTCTTTGTTTGATTGTTGACCAGACTAGATAACTCCCGTCTTTTTATTAGTCTGTTGTGAAACGCTAGTACCGAGTTCTTGTATACCCCGTTATAGCAGATAGAACTCTGGAGGGTATTGGTGTTTTTTGTTCGGCTGGCAGTACTCTGGGGTTGGGATCGTGTGTTTCCGTTGTGGCAGCGAGCCATACTCGAGTCCTGTGTGAGAGCCCTAGTGTACCCGAGTGCCCGGTCGTAACAAATGGCGACCTTGCTTAGGATTTTGTGAACAGTATAAATTTTTGCAGAGTTGTACAACATTTGTTTGTTTGTACTTTAGCGTGCATATTGAAGATTTTTTTTTTTGTAGGGCAATTAGTAGAGCATTTAAGAGACTCCAGTTAATTTAGTAATTAGTGCTTGCATAAGGAAGTTTAACACTTTTGTCTCGAGATTTTTTTTGTGGACTTCAGTATGTCGTGCCCTAGCACTGACGAGGAGCGAGAGATGCCAGTTGAAGAGGTGCCGTTAGTAATCAGTGAGGAGGATGCTAGAGTTTTTGTGAGTAAGCGGTACCACGTGACGGAGGAGAGGCTGACTGGGGTGGATATTTATGGCTTGCACCTGATAGCCAAGGTTTTGGGCCTATCCAATGTAATAGGGATGTCCAAGAGGGAGCTGATTTCCTGGGTGTTGCATGGGCGACATGGGGTTTCGGAGGAGAGGGCGTTTGGGGGGTTCCTCCCCAGATCCCCTCTCACTCGACTCCCACAGTGCCGTCCACTCAGTTGCCGGAGATTAGCACTCTCCCACAGAGGGATGAGAATTGGCAGATTGGAGTGCCCTCGGGCGGTGCACATGGTGGTTCCCCAGTTTTTGCCCCCCTCCTTCAGTAGTGGCAGCTCCCTCTTCCTGCCTGTCTCCAGATATGATATTTAGACTTGAGTTTGCTAAAATTGAGGCTGAGTCTAGGAAGCAGGAGATGGAGAATGAGACTAGGAGGCATGAGATTGAGGCTAGGAAGCAGGAGAATGAGACTAGGAGGCACGAGGCTGAGCTTAGGTACGACTCAGAGAAATATTGTGCTCAAATAGATTTAGATAAGACTCGTGCAGAGTCGACAGGGACTCGGATGGGCCATGAGGGCCAAGTAAGAGAACAGTCCTTGTCCCACTTAGTCAAATTGGTGCCGGCATTTAGTGAAACTGAAGTCACAGAATTTTTTAATCGTTTTGAGAAGAAGTGTAGGGAGCATAATTGGCCTGAAGAGAAGTGGGCAGCTCTAGTCTCCTCAAGACTTACGGGTAAGGGTCTGAAGGCTTATGATGCACTACCTTTAGAGTCTTGCATTGACTACCCAGAATTGAAGAGAGCTGTCCTACGGGCATACGAGTTGCAACCAGAAACATATCGATTGAAGTTTCGGGGTGTTACGAAGACTAGGGAGGCGACCTTTCTTGAACATGCCCGGGACTTAAAAGATGCACTTACAAACTGGACACGTTCTGAGAAAGCTGAGACGGCCGAACAGTTGACTGAGCTGTTTCTGCTCGAGCAGTTTTATAAGTGTACAGGTGCAGAAATGACTTTAACCATTAAAGAAAAGAACCCAAAAACTCTACAGGAGGCAGCTGAGATGGCTGACCTCCGGCTATCGCTAATTCGTGGGTGCGGGTCTGCCCAGCGTAGTGAGGCAGGTAACAAGGGGCGTGACGCCCCACCCCCCCGAGTTAGTGATATACATTATGCAAATAAGTACAAGAGCCATGATATCAAGACTGACCACAAGACTAGCACCGTCCCATTTAAGAAGGGCCGGGCCCTTCCCAGTACCAAGGGAAGCCCAGAGGGGAGTTGGAGTGTTATCATTGTCATGAAAAGGGGCACTTTGCAAGAGTCTGTCCTAGCAAACCACCTACAGCAGCTGTGTCTTTGGCCTGCAACATTGGTGTGTCTCCGAAGTCTTCTGAGTTTGCCCGGGGCAGTTCGTCAGAGGCTGAGGCACAGCCAATGCAGAAGCACCTGGGAGGCTCGAACCCTGCTCAGGATGCTTTTTGCGACCATAGAGGACGGGGTTGCGTGATGTGGGCGGGGCGCAAGCATGGAGTAGAGGTCTTGCGTGATACAGGTGCTTCCCAGACTCTGATGAATAACTTGACTGGCTACCCTATAAATGCGGCTCGGGTGGTAGTGGTGCAGGGTATTAATGCAACTCGGTCATACCCGCTGGTGCGGTTGGAGTTGGAGGTGGATGGTGTGGCACGAGAATTGGATGTCGGGATTGTGGAGAAACTGCCAGTGGAGGGCGTCGACCTTCTTCTCGGCAACGACTTTGCAATGCCCGCTTCTGAGGTTCTACCCTTAGTCGTTGCCGAGAGGCCGGCCGACGTGAGTGGGGGAGAACAAGAGTGGGTCGAGCGGTGCCAGACACAACCCATGGCGTGTGCTGTCACCCGAGCTCGGGCAGCTAAAGTGTCACAGCCTAGTCCTCCGTCTTCAGACCAGCAGAGGAACGATCAACAGGAGGAGGCTAAAGCTGGAGTTGGTTTTAAGAGTTTTGACTCGGCGGCTCTCCTGGGTGATTCAGTATTGGCCCCTATGTTAGAGTCTGGAGAGGCCCCAGGACCTGTCACAGCTAGTGAGGAGGTAGGGCAGGAAGAGACTCCGAGGCAGCAACGTTACACACGGAGAGAAAAAAGGGTTGCTCAGTTTGATATTGGGGAAGGACTTGGGTTGCTTCGGAAGCATCTAGACAGGTTGGTTCCCTCAGATATTTGTAAACTGCAGTTGGAGGATCCGGAAGTTCAGAAGTGTGGTAATGGTGCTGTCGAGATCAAACACGAGGACGGGGAAGCATGTCATGTGAACCTGTTGGAGGAGTTTGTGAGGCAACCACCTGAGCAGCCTACTGTCCCTGCGTTGGTCTGCCGCGGCCAAGGTGGAGAAGGAGAGGGGGGCAGTAGGGCACAGGTGGAGGAGAGTAGGGATTGTTATGTCTCGGCGGAGCCGTGGGCGGGGGACACGAGTCTGGTGGCTGTGGAAGCGCTAGAGCACCTGCCTGAGCAGCAGTGTGCAGCACTCCAGCACCAGCTCGGTTCATACCCCACTGGTCGTGCCGAGCCCCTGAGTCTCACAACTCGGGCGGTGCAAGATGTTCCACGGGCAGGTCACGTGAATGTTGAAAGACCGTTAGCCTCGTTGTTTAGGTGGTTCAAGGTGGGCGACGAGGCTTTGGCATGGTTGCCAGGTCAGGGTCGACCCATGGCTGCCAAGGGTGGTGGTCAAAAGGAGGACATTGAGCAGATTGGTAAGGTCGGCTGTGGTATCGCAGTGCCCGGTCGTCGCATAGCCTCCCAATGCTGCTCTAGTCTAATGCAACAGCCCTACCATAGACCGACTGTATCTGGCCATGTCGCTGAAAGCGGTGATGCTGCGCAGGCAGATGTCGTCACAAGGAATGCGGGGGTGCGCATGTACGGTATCGGCGGGGAAGCCTTAGCAATAATGAACTATGGGAGTGACTGCACAGGTGGTACTGATTGTCCCTCTCATGACCTGGCTGTTCTAGGGACGAAGGTGGAGAAGGAGGGAGACTACAGGTTAGAAGCTGCGGTCTCGGCTGGGTTGTGGGAGGGCACTGGGCATGTTGTTCATGGAGACAGTGCAAGGCAGTTGTTTACTAGGCTATGGCAGTACTTTCGCATGTTTGTTGCTTCTCCAGGCCTGATGTACGGGGTAGAATCCGACATGCAGGCTGGAGATAGTGCAAGGCTCAGTTTAATTCCCTACCGTATAAATCCTGCTCGACAGCCTGTGGTGCAAGCAGAGCTGGATTACGTGTGGACGAAGGGTCTGAGGGATAAGGAATGTCGTGAGTGGTCGTTGCCTGTAACTTTGTCCGAGCGTGCTAAAGAGGTATGTGGTTTTGTTGTGGACGGGAGTACCTACCGGTGCAATGTTATGCCTGACGGACGTAAGAATGCGCTAGCAACGTTTCAGAACCTGATGAATGAAATTGTAAAGGACGATGATGCGCTGGGGCATTTCGAGGTCTATGTTCCAGCCTATGGTCCGGTCGTTGTAGTTTACCCAGATCATCACCCTCTCAAGATCTTGGACCAGTTTCACAATCGGAGTATGAGGCTGACCAGGTGGTCACTAAGGTTATTGGTATATAACCTGGACATACACCATATTGCCGGTTGTGATAACGTGGTTGCAGATGGTCGTTCAAGGGTATATGATCCTGGGTAGATTGACACACGGGTAGCCTCCTGCTTTAGTTTGAATAGTATTTTGCGCTTGGTGCTTGTTGGCTCGCGGTTGTAGCCCAGCGTATTGGGTCGTACAGCAGGAGTTGAGCGTTTGGTATAGAAGAAAATAGGCTGCCCTTATAGTGCAGCCGGGAAAAACATATTAAAATATAAAAATCATAAAAACTCTTTCTTTTTGATATAGATAATTGTATAAGTTTGTCATAGCCTATTGAGTTTGAGTAGTCCACGAACTATCAAACGGCTGAGCTGCTGTAAGCTCGCTCTGGGAGCATGATATTGTGTCTTTTGCTATTGTTGGGAGGAGTTATAAAATGTGATTTTTTTTTTATATAAGATGTGTTTTAGTGATAAACTCAGCTTTGTTTTAGTGCCATGCGGTCGCTGGGTGTGAGGGGCTTGATGGGGTTCTGTGTATCAGATTTTAGCTCAGGGTTGAGCAAGTAAAATCTTGGGGGAGGTGTGACGCATGTCGAGTATGAGCATGCTGTACAGAACGCCCAGTCAGGCCCCACTCTCGCTAGGATCGTCAGGGCAGGAACTTTGGCTGTAGTCTGTGTAAAGTTTCCTAACTTAGTTTATGTGAGCCGTTGTACTATAAGTATTATAAATATGTATTTTGTTTTCATCTGAGTCAACGAGTTCTATTTTATATCATTAGTTATAAGTGTTGTGTGTGGGACTTATATGTAATGATGAGAGGAGAGAGAGAGAAATTGCGTGGCGAGGACCAGTGAGTGCGCCACGCGGGCAGGTAGGCCTAATTCCCTCCTCCCTCCTCCCTCTTCAGCGCGTGGGAAATCCTTTGTCGATCCCAGATTGAGAGAGAATATTACGTAATGATTGCTAGTGGGCGGTCCTTAGTAGTTGGCGATATGCTCACTAGAGGGCCGAGTATAAAAAGGGAAGTCTAGCCGCATTTTCCTCAGAACTCATTAAGGCAGAGCGACTTCTCATATCCCTTGCTACTATACATATTCTTCCGACTGATGTGAACTTTCTCTACTCTCTGAACCGCCTATCTTCTCCTCTTCCCGACCCTTTATAACCTCAATGACCCCTTTGGTGCAGATTTAGTCAGCCAAAGTATTATCGCTTGAGTTCTCACGAGATATATGCCTATTAGAATAGCCTATTTTGGAAGGGATAACTAGAATAGGATTGATTAATGTTTGTTGCACTCGTATATGCATTTCCCTGTGTATGATTATTCATGTTCCTGTTTTCTGCTGATCTAGGTGATGCTAGACTGGGATAAGGCTACTAGAGTTGTGATTCCCGATGTGTATTAGGTTTTGTTGAACCTGTACAATCGCAACGGAGACTTGGAAAGCCTAGGTGGTCTTTCTGACTGTGTACCTTGTGAGTTTAGCACTGTGTTGCGAGTGAGGGCTTTTGCCTCTGCCACCCAGCACTGTGCTAACTCGTTTGCTTGACTTTCAGAGGATCGCCAGGAGAGAACCAGATACTAGTGATCTGGATCTCTCAAGAGAGCATCCCGTCAATTACCGTAATTTGGCCGCACAGTCTTAAGGACCTCGCTAGGCTACGAGCCGCTTGCTCAGCCATTGTTTCCTAGCCTACTACATCCCAGCTAGACTTTGCTCGGTCAGCAGATACAGCATAGTATTGAAGCTTTCCTTATGTATGTTATTGTTTATGCACTATTGATTTCATGTGTGGCACGCATAAGCTACTTTAGAGATTAGTGGCCCCCGAGCACAATCCTAGTAGGCTATGGCCAGTGCATTGTCGGAGTACTTCTTTTATATGTTTGCCATTTACTACTGTCTATTCTTCTAATTCTTCTTATGTCAATTTAAAGCCTTTAATATTAGTTAATTGCCAGTGTGTTGCTTATTGAATTGCTGTTCAAAATCCGATACTTACTTCTTACGAGTATCCGAGAAGCATCTAACTTTATCAGAAGATTCCTTGCTCGATGCTCGAGGACTATTGTTTAACGTAACGTAATAGTGCCGATCCGAAGTAGAGGGTGGAGGACTTCTTAAGTTCTTAGTCAAGGGTGGATTACTTCGGCTTCGGCCAACACTATTCTTTGGTGTTGTTGTATTTACTTCTTTGTTTGATTGTTGACCAGACTAGATAACTCCCGTCTTTTTATTAGTCTGTTGTGAAACGCTAGTACCGAGTTCTTGTATACCCCGTTATAGCAGATAGAACTCTGGAGGGTATTGGTGTTTTTTGTTCGGCTGGCAGTACTCTGGGGTTGGGATCGTGTGTTTCTGTTGTGGCAGCGAGCCATACTCGAGTCCTGTGTGAGAGCCCTAGTGTACCCGAGTGCCCGGTCGTAACATAACGTAAAGTACTCCTTTTGTGAGTAGGCTTTGCCGCCATCGGCAAGCCTTTGTAGAAGTGCACTAAACCCTAGTTAATTGATACCCCGTTATCCAGTAGATTAACTCTGAAGGGTTTTAAGTGTTTTTGTTCACCGGCGTAATAGTCCGAGGGTTTTGGAATTAGCGTACCGTTGTTGCAGATATAGCCTATCATCTAGTCCATCATTAAGTACCCTTGTTTATTTCGTAGTGCCGGTCGTAACAAATGGCGACTTTAGACCAGAATATAGTGAACTGAATATTCCAGTTTTTTTTTGGAGAAATCTTATTGCCATTTGGGGTTGAATTTATTTCTCGCATTGTTGGCAGTAGACATTGTTTTGAGGATATATAGAACTTGTTGAAGTTATTGGTGACCTAGTATTGCACTCAAGAACATCTTCGAATATTTTTTGGTGAATAAAGCTACACGAAAGTTTGGCTACTTTTGTCTTGACTGAGAATTTTTGTTGTTGACTCCATCATGTCACTGGACGGGTCTGAGCATAGTGAGGGCACAGTGTGGGAGGCAGGCGAGGAGGTGGAGAAGGTGGAGTTGTTTAACGGCGTTCGGGTGGTGAACAATGAGGAGGATGCTCGGAGATTTTTGGAGGAGCCTGTGTCAGCGGATCGTGTGTCGGGGCTAGACCGGTACGGACTGCAGTGTGTGGCCACGGTCTTAGGGTTTCCCGGTACTAGCGGTTTGTCGAGAGGTGAGCTGGTTACCTGTGTGCTCGGTGGGGTGCATGGGGCTTCGGGTGGAGCGGGAGCTGGGGCACCTTCGGCCCAGCCCCCATTCCACTCGACTCCTATCATGGCGCCCCCTCGGGCTCCGGAGCCGAGTACGTTCCCGCAGGCTGATGCCCGCTGGCGGTTGGGTATGCCTCTAGGTGATTCACAGGGTGGGTCCCCAATAGTAGCACCCCCTCCTCGGTCTTCCGAGATGTTGTTTCAGCTCGATCTCGCCAAACTTCAGCAGCAGGAGCGACAGGCTAAGCATGAGGCTGAGCTTGAGCAGCGAAAGCATTAGGCTGAACAGCGAAAGCATGAGGCTGAGCTTGAGCAGCGAAGGGCTGAGCTCGAGCAGCGGAAGCATGAGGCTGAGCTTAGGCAGCAGCAGCAGCAGCAGCGAGAGGCTGAGCTCAAGTTTGAGTCTGAGAGGTATTGTGACAATGTTGACCTAGAGAAAACTCGTGTAGAGGTGACGAGGAACCGGGTCGTCCAGGGGGGTCGAGCCCATGACCAGTCCCTGTCGCATCTACTTAAGTTGGTTCCAGTGTTTGATGAGTTAGGAGTTACAGAATTTTTTCTCCGGTTCGAGAAAAAGTGCCAGGAGCACCAATGGCCCGAGAAGTGGGCAGCCCTTGTTTCTTCACGATTGACGGGGAAAGCACTCAAGGCGTACGATGCTTTGCCCCTAGATTCCTGTGTGAATTACGAGTTGTTAAAAGAGGCTGTCCTGAGGGCGTATGAGCTACAGCCAGAGACCTATAGGCTGAAGTTTAGGGCGGTTCCAAAAAGAAAGGAGAGTACTTTCCAGGAACACGCTAGAGAGCTGTGAGATGCATTTGAAAATTTGTTAAGGTCGGAGAAGGCAACTACTTTTGATTCAGTAAAACAACTAGTGTTGCTGGAACAATTTTTAAAATGTACTGGCAGTGACTTGACTCTTAACCTTGAAGAAAAGCGACCGAAAACTCTACAAGAGGCGGCTGAACTGGCTGACCTCAGGTTGTCACTGATTCGTGGGTGCGGGTCTGCACAGAGAGCTGAGGCAGGTAACAAGGGGCGTACCACTCCACCCCCCCCCCAAATTAGTGACACAAACAATTATCCATTCTAGAGTACTGTTGCCAATTATGATCCCAAGTCGAAACCCCTCCCATTAAAGAAAGGCCAGGGCCCTTACCCATCTCAGGGGAAGTCCAAGAGTGAGGTGAAATGTTTCAAGTGTCATAAGAAGGGGCATATTGCGCGCTCATGTCCGAGCGCACCGCCTACAGCAGTGGTGTCACTAGTGAGCAACATTGGCGTGTCTTTGAGGTCTTCCGCGTTTGCCCGGGATAAACAGTCGGTTGCGAAGTCATCGCCGGTGCAGAAGCAGCAGGAGGGCTCGTCACCCGTCCGTGATGTTTTTTGTGGTCATAGGGGGCACGGCACTGTGAGGTGGGCTGGTGTGAGGCATAGGCTTGAGTTGTTGCGTGATACGGGCGCTTCCCAGACACTTGTTAAGAATTTCACTGGCAAGCCTGTTAACGTTGCTCGGGTTGTGGTGGTTCAAGGCATCAATGCTACGCGGTCTTACCCGCTGGTTAGAATGGAGCTTGAGGTAGACGGTGTGACACAGGAGTTGGATGTGGGTGTGGTGGAGAAATTGCCAGTTGAGGGGGTCGACCTCCTTCTCGGCAACGACTTTGCGGTGCCCACTTCCGAGGTTCCACCCTTAGTCGTTGCCGAGAGGGCGGCCGACACGAGTAGGGAGGGGCAAGAGTGGCTGGAGAGGTGTCAGATGCCGCAGATGGCTTGTGCTGTCACCAGATCTCAGTCCGCTCAGGTGTCACAGCCTAGTACCCAAGTCCTAGGCCAGCGGAGGAAGGGTCGGAAGGAGAAAGTCAAGGCTGATCGGGTTGAGAGTTTGGATCCAGCGACACTCCTTGGCGACTCGGTACTTGCACCCATTATGAGGTCCGGAGTGGCCCCAGAACCTGTCCCCCCTAGCGACATGGTTGGGCGTGATAGCACTCCGCGACAGAAACGTTCCCAGGCGAAGCAGGCAAGGCTTGAGCAGCATAGTATTGGGGGTGGCCACAAGTTGCTTCAGGAGCACTTAGATAGGTTGGCACCCTCGGATATATGTCGGTTGCAAGCAGAAGATCCGGGGCTTGAGAGTTGTGGGAACGGGGCGATTGAACTCGACGAGGACGGGGATGCAAAGTCGGGAGATTTTTTTTCATGTTGGGGGAATCCTGTACCGCCGTTTTTTGGATCCCAGACGTAGTTGGGATGGTGGGGCAAGAGTGGTTGACCAGTTGGTGGTTCCTGAGAAGTGTCGTGATAGCCTGTTGCGGTTGGCACATGAGGTTCCATTGGCAGGTCACTTGGGTGTGAGAAAAACGTTGGCTTCGTTATCTAGGTTGTTCTGGTGGCCAGGTATTAAAGCCCAAGTTTCGGCATGGGTGGCGATGTGTGGTACCTGCCAGAGGGTGGGAAAGCCCAATCAGAGCATACCTAAGGCTCCGTTGCACCCAGTGCCTGCTATTGGTCCGCCCTTCAGCAAGGTTATCATCGACATGGTAGGCCCTCTGCCTCCCACTAGTGCTGGTAACAGGTTTTTGCTAACCCTCATGGATGTCTCCACTCGCTACTCTGATGCATACCCTATGAGAAATGGCAAGTCTAAAACTGTTGTGCGAAATTTGCTGTTGTATTGCTCGAGGTACGGGTACCCGCAGGAAATTCAGTCAGACCAAGGGTCGAATTTCACGTCCACACTCTTCAAACAGACCATGCAGCAGCATGGGATTCGTATGGTTGTCTCTTCAGCTTATCACCCAGAGAGTCAAGGGGTGTTGGAAAGATGGCATTCCACTTTGAAAAGCATGTTGCAGTGCTACTGTTTGGAGAATGGCAAGGATTGGGACCTGGGGCTACCGTACGTTTTGTTTGCGGCAAGAGAGGTACCTGGGGAGAGCCTTGGGTTTAGCCCCAACGAGCTAGTTTTCGGCCATCAGGTTAGAGGTACTCTGAGTATGGTTAAAGAAATCTGGGAAGGGACTGTGCAGCCATGTTCTCTAATTAAGTATGTCCTCGAGAGTAGAGACAGGATGCTGAAGAGCCTGGAGTTGGCAGGGAGAAATTTGGTAGATAATCAGGCCTTGATGAAGGATCGATATGATACTAAGGCAAAGCTCCGGGAGTTTGTGGTTGGACAGGAGGTTTTGGTCTTATTGCCCTTAGTAGGCCATCCCCTGTCGGCTAAGTTTGTCGGCCCTTACAAGGTCGTGCGCAAGTTGTCTGACCTAGATTACCTTGTGGCTACTCCGGATAGGTGGAAGAAAAATCAGCTCTGTCATGTGAACCTGCTAAAGAGTTCGTGAGGCGCCCACCTGAGCAGCTTACTGTCTCTGTGTTGGCTTGCAGCGGCCAAGGTGGAGAAGGAGAGGGGGGCAGTGAGGCACAGGTGGAGGAGAGCTGGGATTGTCATGTCTCGGCGGATCAGTGGGCGGGGAACACGAACCAGGTGGCTGTTGAGGCGCTAGAGCACCTGCTTGAGCAACAGCGTGCAGCGATCCAGCACCTATTTTGTTTATACCCCACTGTGTTTGCCGAGCACCCAGGCCTCACAACTCATGCGGTGCATGATGTGGACGTTGGAGACCACCCAGACCATTTAGGCTACATGTTGGAGAGAGGACTGATAGAAAAAGGGGCGGTTAGGTGGACATCTCCCGTCACTCTGCAGCCCAAACCAGATGGCAAGGTCAGGTTTTGCATTGACTTCAGGCGGTTGAATGGTTTAACTCCCACCAATGCCTACCCTCTTCCCCGCGTAGATGACAGTGTTGATAAGATCGGGTGTGCACGTTACCTCACCAAGGTGGATCTTGTCAAGGGTTACTGGCAGGTGCCGTTGTCTGAGTGGGCGAAGCAGATGTGCGGGTTTGTGGTGGATGGGAATACTTACCGTTGCAACGTTATGCCTTATGGCCTGAAGAATGCACCTGCAACTTTCCAATGCCTGATGAACGAGTTAGTGGCGGAGATCCCTAACTGCACCGTTTATCTTGATGATGTGATTATTTACGACGATGACTTTGAGAGCCATTGCGAGCACATCGGGGCACTGTTCAGGAAGCTAAGTGAGGCTCATTTGGTGGTCAATCTGGGCAATTGTGACTTTGTTCGGGCAACTGTGCAGTATCTGGGGTTTGTGGTAGGGTTAGGCCAGGTGTGCCCCGCCCTTACCAAGATACAGGCTATTAACCAGTTCCCCAGGCCGACCACCAAAAGACAGATCATGAGGTTCTTGGGCATGATCGGGTATTACCGCAGATTCATCCACGGATACTCCTCGGTGTTGGCTCCTCTGACGGACTTATTGGCAAAGACAAAAATGTTTGGGTGGGCACCTGAGTGTGAGAAGGCTTTTGCACTGGTGAAGCATCTGTTGTGCACTCACCCCATACTCAGGGCCCCCGACTTTTCAAGACCTTTTCAGCTAGCGACAGATGCTAGCGACAGATGCTAGCGGCGTAGGGGCTGGTGCCGTCTTGTTACAGACAGATACGGAAGGTGTGGAACACCCAGTAAGCTTCTTTTCGAAAAAGTTCAACTCAGCACAAAAGAACTATTCAGTAGTCGAGAAGGAGCTTCTGGCTATTGTGCTGGCGCTCAGGCACTTTGAGGTGTATGTTCCCGCTTTTGGCTCAGTCGTGGTGATTTATACTGACCACCACCCTTTGAAGTTTTTTAATCAGTTCCACAACCGGAATATGAGGCTAACTAGATGGTCTTTAATGTTGCAGGAGTATAATCTGGACATCGCCATATTGCCAGTTGTGACAATGTGATAGCTGACGGTTTGTCCAAGGTGGAGGACCCAGGGTAGATCACCACAGGGGTGTTTGGTGGAGTGGAGAAAAATTAGGCTTGCCCCTGTAGTGCAATGCCGCCAAAAACACTATTAAAATTATAAAAACCTCATATAAAAACTCTCTCTTTTTGATAATACAGTAGGGTCTCGTAAGATGCGAGATCTTAAGATGCGAGGACCCCCAAATAATAAATAAATTATTTTAAGATGCGAGAATGACCATAATTTGCGAATCGGAGGCTCAAAGTGGGCTAAATCCGAGGAGAAACCTTAAGATGCGAAAAAAAATGTTTAAATGCGAGCCTTAGGCGGGACGTTTTTCCGTATTTTTACGTGATCGTAAGATGCGAAATCGTAAGATGCGGACGCATCCATCGACCATAAACTCGCATCTTACGAGACCCTACTGTATATAAGTGCAGTATATCACAGCAAGCATCTAAGACACTCTGAGTTGTTGTCTTAGTAGGCTAGGCTTGGTGAAGCTTGCTCGTTGAGCGTGATATAAATTTTATGATGCTATTATTTTGGGGAAGTGTTGTGCAGATTTTTATGTTTGTGATCGTGCCTTGTTTCCACAACTTGGGAGAGTAGCTAGGTGATGCGGGGTTGGTTGGCATTCTGTCTGATCAGATGTGAAGTTCACCTGAGGCTGAAACGTCCCACATCTTGGGCGGGGTGTTACGCTGGCCAGCTTGCCAGAATGCGCTCGTAACTCGCTAGTGCTCGCCTGGGCAGTGAAATGGGCTACAATAATCGTAGAACGATGTTCTTTCTTTCATAGAGTTCATGTTGTCGCAGGCAGATCAGTGGTGGTCTTTATTCTTGTCTGTGACACTTGGAAGTATTTTATATCATTCATAGAATATAAGATGCATTGTGTGAAGTTAAAGGAGAAAGAGCGAGGTAGGCAGTGGGGTGGTAGTATGTGCGTGTGTATGTGTATGCTGCCTCCCTCGCTCGGAGGAGTTTCCCACGCTCCTGATTGGCCTGGCGAGTCACGTGACTTCTGCTCATAACATAGTCGTCTGTGATTGGAGGCCGCTGTCTCAGCTCGGTGCTGGGGGGCTCCTTCCCTCGTGTCTCCTGCAGAGCTTGGCGTAGCGTGCTTGGTCCTACATGTCCTTTGCAATCTGTCCCCCATATAACCCCCTATACTACCATCTCTCTCTCTGAACTTCTTCTTTTTCATACTTCCATCTTTATTCAATTACTTATCCCTTCTGGTTCTGCATACGACTTCCATAGTCGGCCAGTCGTATTACCAGCACCAGCTCTCACATTTATGTTTGCACTAGCATTAGGGATTAGTAGAGTCATAGTCATATGGTAGCCTAGTGTTGGGGTGCTTCTAATTATTGAGCTGTTCTCTCTTATTATTTAATGCTAGACAGTGGAAGGTATCTTTGGTCGTTGTCCGAGTTATGTATGTGGCAAGTCAGAGCCTGTACAACATCGACGAAACTAGCTAGCCTGTAACCCTTGTGCATATTTTCCTTTGCGAGTGTAGCAGTATACAAGTGAAGGGCTTTTGCCTACTCTCACCTGCATACTTGCTACCTCATTTTGTTGACCTTTGTGGAGCGCCAGGGTAAGACCAGATACTTGAGATCTGGACTTACCAAGAGAGCCTCCAAGTCACTTAACGTAACATAAGGGAAATCTGTTCAAGGGGAGACAGTAGGCTACGAGCATGCTTGCGCTCTGCCTAGTTTCCTAGTACCTTTTATGCCACTGCTAGACTTTATTAGTGAGAAAGACAGCATTGTGTTTATTAACTTTCATTGTGTATGCTTTAGGAATTATTCACGCTTTATTTTAGCCAAGGTTGATGCATAGTGCACAACCCAGTTTGGCAGTTACATTGGCTAAGGAAGTACTGTTTCTGAGTGGTTATTATTAGTTCTGTCACAGAGTTGTTGCACTCCCTTGTTATATATATGTATCCTACTTATTGGTATATTTAACCTCTGAAGTGCGCATGGGGGGTATGGGACACCACACTCCTGTGCTGACGTATTTGAGCTGTTCCCATCACTAATATATTTATTTTACCATAAATAGCATTAATACTTATCCATATGCGCCTATTATAGGTTGATTATAAAGGTATTAACCTGTTACAACAATAAAACCAGTGGAAACAGCGTTTGGATGGTCAAAATCGGCGATACAGGCCGGGAGTTACACAATGTATGGCTGAGGCAACCTCCCTGCCCACCACTTTTCTCCACCTCTGGAGAGAGACTGTCGATCGATACTCTCTCTCTCTCTCTTGCACTCACTTGCTAACAGTGATGACAACGCCCTGCTACCAACTCGCTAATCTTAGCACGAAAATAGACCACAGGAAAAGGGAATAACAGGGAAAATAGGTGATAACTGAAGGAGGGGAGGAAACTGGGGAAGGAGGGGAGGTGGAGGAGTGATATTTGGCATGGCCCAGAGGAAAAAAAAAAAAAAAAAAAAAAAATTCCGGTGTTTTAAATTGATTTTTTGTTTTTTCCCCGACTCTTAAATCTTCCCGCAGTCCGCTGGGGGAACTCTTAAGAGTCTTCCCGCAGTTCCCGGGTTAACATACACGCTTTGGTGCCCTGCCCCTGCATTTATTTCTATTCTGTATTAACGAGCATCTTAGAGCATCAGACGTTTTCAGAAGATGCTATACCTGATTGCTGTAGGACTAGACTTCCAGTGCTTTCATAGAGCATTGTAGAGGTTAGTGTTGAGTACAGACTCACACTAAAGTTAACGTAAGCATGTACTCCTTTATTAAATCTTATTATAGTTTATTCAAGCATTGTTATTACTTAAGAGCATTTTATTAACGTAAAGTACTCCTTTTGTGAGTAGGCTTTGCCGCCATTGGCAAGCTTTGTAGAAGTGCACTAAAACCTAGTTAACCTAAGAAGTGCGCATGGGGGGTATGAGACACCACACTCCTGTGCTGACGTATTTGAGCTGTTCCCATCACTAACATCGTTATTTTATCATAAATAGCATTAATACTTATCCATATGCACCTATTATAGGTGGATTATAAAGGTATTAACCTGTTACAACAATAAAACAAGTGGAAACAGTGTTTGGATGGTCAAAATCGGCGATGCAGGCCGGGAGTTACATAACGTATGGCCGAGGCAACATCCCTGCCCTCCACCTCTCCCCTTGTCTGGAGAGACACTGTTCCGCAATAGTCTCTCTCTCGCTCTTTCCCACGCTTGGTAACAGTGATGACAACGCCCTGCTACCAACTCGCTAATGTTAGCACGAAAATAAACCACAGAATAAGGGAATAACAGGGAAAATAGGTGATAACTGAAGAAGGGGAGGAAAGTGGGGAAGGAGGGGAGGTGGAGGAGTGATATTTGGCATGGCCCAGGGGCCAAAAAAAAAAAAAAAAAAAAAAAATTGGGTGTTTTAAATGGATTTTTTTCCCCCTTACTCTTAAGAGTCTTCCCGCAGTCCGCCGGGGGAACTCTTAAGAGTCTCCCTGCAGTTCCCTGGTTAATTGATACCCCGTTATCCAGTAGATTAACTCTGAAGGGTTTTAAGTGTTTTTGTTCACCGGCGTAATAGTCCGAGGGTTTTGGAATTAGCGTACCGTTGTTGCAGATATAGCCTATCATCTAGTCCATCATTAAGTGTCCCTGTTTATTTCGTAGTGCCGGTTGTAACAGAAGGATATTATATTTTTCAATTCCATCACATTAGAAATTATTCAAAGATTACAAAAAGTCCAAATAAGACATAGTTATGTTAATGTATAAGGGAGTTAGGTAGATGAATTAGAGAGATAGATAGATAGAAAGAGAGTGTATATCGAGGGAAAAAAAAAAAAAAAAAAATCTATCAAACGTCAATCTTCCGTCTCTGCTCGCACGGAGGGGAGAGTTGAAATATTTTGTTGACTATCTTATTTATTATTTATCTATGTGCTGGAAAGATATTACATTTTTCAATTCCATCGCATTAGAAATTATTCAAAGATTACAGAAAGTCCAAATAAGACATAGTTATGTTAATGTATAAGGGAGTTAGATAGATATGCATTAGAAAGATAGATAGATAGATAGAAAGAGAGTTGCAGAGGGGGAGTGAGCGATTTTATGTGGAAAAAAGCTAAAAATACCTGGCAAAAAACTTCGGACCATCGGTAAATCTCGGTAAAAAATTTGTAAAGTCGAGCCAAAGTGTTTGTTGTGCGGGCAAGGGGTAGTACTATGCAACCTTCGGTAAAGTGAAAATTTGTTGCAAGAGTGTTCGTTGTGCAGGAGTTTACTGTACTGTGTTTTGTATTACAGATTATAGGGTTCGAATAGGGTTGTCTTCGTTTTCTAGGTTGACGCGGACGTCTCTCTTGAGGTCGGATTTTTTCCGTAGTCTCCGATTTCATTGTTGTCTCGGACGGACATTGGTTAGGTCGGATTTTATCCTCTGTTAGGTCGGACACAAACCGGACTCCGGACATCTCGGATTTTCGGTTATCTCGGACTGGGTCTCCCCCCAATTAGTCCGAGATAGCGAAGGTTTACTGTACTTTAAGTATGCACTGTTCATTAACAATCTCTATATTTATATCAAGAAAATTTTCAACTTCATCATTTACGTTACAATGTGTGAGGGGAATAGAATTAGGATAAATAAGTTTTGCAACTTGATTAAAATTTAACAAATTGCAAATGAAAATATCATCAATATATCTACTATTATTACTTAACAATTTAGCAAGTGCTAATTTTTCTGGGATTTTATATTTCTTGCTACTGTCGACTAAGTCTTTTATATATTTAAATTCTAAAGCAAGCAAGAATAAATCTGCAATTAAAAAGAAGTACTCCGCAAATGCAACGGCAATAGCCTACTCGGATTGTGCTCGTGGGCCACTAATCACTAAAGTAGCCAAGCTTGCAACACATGAAATCAATAGTGCATAAACAATATCATACATAAGGAAAGCTTCAATACTATTCTGTATCTACTAATCGAGTAAAGTCTAGCTGGGGTACTGTGGGCAAAAGGTAGCAGTGACTGAGCAAAAACGGCTCGTAGCCTAGCGAAGTCCTCACAACTGTTTAAAGTATTACATTAAAACTAACAAGTGCACTTTGAGAAATCCAGATCCCTTGTATCTGGTTTTCTCCCGGCTCCTTGACAAAGTAAAAACAAACTGTTAATAAAATACAGGGTGGTTAGGCTCTTGCCCTCACGCACTGTAAATTATTAACTCAACACAGTCAGCCGCGAAGACAACCTAGGCTTCACTGAACCGAAACGAGTATGCAGGTTTATCGCTTAACCACTGCATCAAACAACAACTCTTAACACAGAAAAGCCTTACCCCAGTCTAGCATTACCTAGACCAGCAGAAAACAGGAATAATAATAATAACACAGGGAAATGCATATACAAGTGCAACAAACATAAATCAATCCTATTCTAAGTTAACCCTTCCAAAATAGGCTATCTAATAGGCAAGTATCTCATGAGAACTCAAGCGATAATACGTTGGCAGACTAGCTCTGCACCAACGGGACCATGGAAGTTAAAAAGGGTAGGGAAAAGAGGAGATAAGAATGTAAGGTAGTAGAGAAAGTTCACATCAGTCAGAAGAATATATATAGTTAGCAAGGGAAATGAGAAGTCGCTCTGCCTAATGAGTTCTGATGAAAAAATGGCTAGACTTCCCTTATTATACCCGGCCCTCTAGTGAGCCCAACGTGAACTACTAAGGACCGCCCACTGACAACCATTACGTAATTTCTCTCTCTCCTCTGGGATAGACAAAGGCTCCCCTAGCACTGAGGGGAGGGGGGAGGGGGGAGTGCTAGTGAGTTAGGCCCACCTCCCGCATGGCGCACCCACTGACCCCCAACTGTGGCTGTTTCTCCTCCCATCATTACAAATAAGTTTTACACACAATACTTATAACTAATGATATAAAATAGAACTCGTTGACTCAGATGAAAACAAAATACATATTCATAATACTTATAGTACAACGGCTCACATGAACTTAAGTTAGGAAACTCTACATAGACTACAGCCAAAGTTCCTGCCCTGACGATCCTAGTGAGAGTGGGGCATGACTAGGTGTTCTGTACAGCATGCTCACACTGGACATGCGTCACACCTCCCCCAAGATTTTACTTGCTCAACCCTGAGCTAAAATCTGACAAACACAGAACCCCATCAAGCCCCTCACACCCAGCGACCGCATGGCACTAAAACAAAGCTGAGTTTATCACCAAAACACATATTATTAACAAAAAAATTCACATTTTATAACTCCTCCCAACAATAGCAAAAAGACACAATATCATGCTCCCAGAGCGAGCTTACAGCAGCTCAGCCGTTTGATAGTTTGTGGACTACTCAAACTCTATAGGCTATGACAAACTTATACGATTACCTATATCAAAAGAAAGAGTTTTTATATGATTTTTATATTTTAATATGTTTTTCCCGGCTGCACTATAAGGGCAGCCTATTTTCCTCCACTCAAACCCACACACCTGTGATAGCCTACGACTGATCATCCACCCTTGATAAACAATCCGCGATCACATTGTCACATCCAGCAATATGACGGATGTCCAGGTTATACTCCTGCAACATCAAAGACCACCTGGTCAGTCTCATATTGCGATTGTGAAATTGATTCAGGAATCTCAAAGGGTGATGATCAGATCACGACTGGGCCATACACCTCGAAGTGCCTGAGCGACAGCACAATCGCCAGTAATTCCTTTTCTATTGTAGAATAGTTCTTTTGTGCAGCATTGAACTTCTTAGAAAAGAAACTTACTGGGTGTTCCACACCTTCATTGTCTGTCTGTAGCAAGACGGCACCAGCCCCTACACCACTAGCATCTGTTGCCAGCTGAAAAGGCCTGTTAAAGTCTGGGGCCCCGAGTATCGGGTGAGTACATAGCAAATGTTTCACCAAAGTGAAAGCCTTTTCACACTCAGGTGCCCACAAAAACTTTTTGTCTTTAATTAAAAAATCTGTGAGAGGTGCCAACACCGTTGAGTAACCTTTTATGAAGCGTCTGTAGTAGCCTATCATACCCAAGAATCTCATAATCTGCTTCTTGTGTTTTTTTTTTGTTTTTTTTTGTTTTTTTTTTTTTTTTCTATATTCCAACTACTACCTCTCGGGCATAGGCTGATAGCCTTTACACTCAACCGCTGAACACGGTGAGGCCCGTGAGGTCTTGCTCCAGTCTAGGGAGTGAGACTTGAAGCTTCACGGCTCGAAGCAATCCATCTCTGGTCTCACCCCCACAGACTCGGACCCTCACTCTAGGAACGCCACCTATTGAGCAATTAACTCACTAGGCATTGCCCCCCTGTAGCATATTTTTGAATATGGGAATAATCATACAATGCTATTTAATCAGGGAACAATGAGGGTATTTTTTTGGCATTTCGGTGTGCTGTGGTAATGCACTGATACTAGGTACAGCACAAATTCCATCCCAATAATATCTTCCCATTGACATATTGGGATTCGAACCCGGGTCCATTGGATTACCAGTCCAGTGGCAAGACCACTCTGCCACACCTCCCCGCACCTGTTGGGTGCGGAAATTTATTGATAGCCTGTACCTTGTTCTGAGGAGGGCACACCTGTCCCCTTCCCACTACAAACCCAAGGTACTGCACAGTGGCTTTTACGAAGTCACACTTTGCCAAAATTATTTACTACCAGACCTGCTTCACTAAGTTTCCGGAACAAGGTCTCAAGGTGCTCACAATGGCTCTCAAAGTCGTCATCATAAATGATTACATCGTCCAAATATACGGTGCAATTTGGAATGTCCTTTACAATTTCATTCATCAGGTTCTGAAACGTTGCTGGTGCATTCTTAAGTCCGTAAGGCATAACATTGCACCGGTAGGTACTCCCGTCCACAACAAAACCACATACCTCTTTAGCACGCTCGGACAAAGGTACTTGCCAGTAACCTTTTACTAAATCTACTTTAGACAAAAAACGAGCATTACCAATTTTGTCAACACTATCATCAACCCGAGGAAGAGGATATGGGTTAGTTGGAGTCAAACCGTTTAACCTACGGAAATCAATACAAAAGCATACCTTGCCATCTGGCTTAGGCTGCAGTGTTACGGGGGAAGTCCACTTAACTGTGCCTTTCTCTATCAACCCTCTACCTAGCATATACTCCAACTCATCCCTCAGAGCTGGTAGTTTTATGGGGGGCACACGGTACGGGATTGACTTAAAGGGTAGATGGTCCCCCACGTCAACATCATGCATAGCCTGAGTAGTGAGGCCTGGGTGTTCAGCAAATACAGTGGGGTATGAACCGAACAACTGACGGATAGCATCAAACTGCGGCTCAGGCAAATGAGCTATAGCCTCGTCAGCCCTAAGGCTCGAGTTCCCCGCCCACTGATCCGCTGAAACATGTTGATCCCAGCTATCCTCCTCTGAAGCTTGACTGTCCCCCTCTCCTTCTCCACCACGGCCGCAACAAGCCAACACAGGGACAGTGAGAGGCTCAGAGGGGCGCCTCACATACTCTCCTGGCTGTGCATCGCCGTCCTCGTCGAGCTCTACAGCTCCATTAGCACACGTTTGGAGCTCAGGGTCCTCTAGTTGCAACCGACGTATATCTGAGGGTGCCAAGCGATCTAACTGCTCCCGGAGCAATGCATGACCTTCCCCGATACTGGGCTGCTCCCTCTGTCTCTCTCGATGTACATAACGTTGCTGTCGTGGAGACTCGTCATGCCCAGCCTCGTCACTCTCCATGACAGGCCCAGGGGCTACTCCAGAATTAAGTAATGGTGCTAATACTGAATCACCCAGGAGAGCCGCCGAGTCAAAACTCTTAAAACCAACTCCAGCTTTAGCCTCCTCCTGTTGATCGTTCCTCCGCTGGTCTGAAGACGGAGGACTGGGCTGTGACACTTTAGCTGCCCGAGCTCGGGTGACAACACACGCCATGGGTTGTGTCTGGCACCGCTCGACCCACTCTTGCTCTTCCCTACTCACGTCGGCCGGCCTCTCGGCAACGACTAAGGGTAGAACCTCAGAAGCGGGCATTGCAAAGTCGTTGCCGAGAAGAAGGTCGACGCCCTCCACTGGCAGTTTCTCCACAATCCAGACATCCAATTCACGTGCCACACCATCCACCTCCAACTCCAACCGCACCAGCGGGTATGACCGAGTTGCATTAATACCCTGCACCACTACCACCCGAGCCGCGTTTATAGGGTAGCCAGTCAAGTTTTTCATCAGAGTCTGGGAAGCACCTGTATCACGCAAGACCTCTACTCCATGCTTGCGCCCCGCCCACATCACGCAACCCCGCCCTCTATGGTCGCAAAAAACATCCTGAGCAGGGTTAGAGCCTCCCAGGTGCTTCTGCATTGGCTGTGCCTCAGCCTCTGACGAACTGCCCCGGGCAAACTCAGATGACTTCGGAGACACACCAATGTTGCAGGCCAAAGACACAGCTGCTGTAGGTGGTTTGCTAGGACAGACTCTTGCAAAGTGCCCCTTTTTATGACAATGATAACACTCCAACTCCCCTTTGGGCTTCCCTTGGTACTGGGAAGGGCCCGGCCCCTTCTTAAACGGAACGGTGCTAGTCTTGTGGTCAGTCTTGGTATCATGGCTCTTGTACTTGTTTGCATAAGGTATATCACTAACTCGGGGGGGTGGGGCGTCACGCCCCTTGTTACCTGCCTCACTACGCTGGGCAGACCCGCACCCACGAATTAGTGATAGCCGGAGGTCAGCCATCTCAGCTGCCTCCTGTAGAGTTTTTGGGTTCTTTTCTTTAATAGTTAGTCATTTCTGCACCAGTACACTTATAAAACTGCTCGAGCAGAAACAGCTCAGTCAACTGTTCTGCCGTCTCAGCTTTCTCAGAATGTGTCCAGTTTTTAAGTGCATCTTTTAAGTCCCGGGCATGTTCAAGAAAGGTCGCCTCCCTAGTCTTTGTAACACCCCGAAACTTCAATCGATATGTTTCCGGTTGCAACTCGTATGCCCGTAGTACAGCTCTCTTCAATTCTGGGTAGTCAATGCAAGACTCTAAAGGCAGTGCATCATAAGCCTTCAGACCCTTACCCGTAAGTCTTGAGGAGACTAGAGCTGCCCACTTCTCTTCAGGCCAATTATGCTCCCTACACTTCTCAAAACGATTACAAAATTCTGTGACTTCAGTTTCACTAAATACCGGCACCAATTTGACTAATTTGGCCAAGGACTGTTCTCTTACTGGGCCCTCACGGCCCATCCGAGTCCCTGTCGACTCTGCAAGAGTCTTATCTAAATCTAATTTAGCACAATATTTCTCCGAGTCGTACCTAAGCTCAGCCTCATGCCTCCTGGTCTCATCCTCTTGCCTCCTAACCTCAATCTCATGCCTCCTAGTCTCATTCTCCTGCTTCCTAGCCTCAATCTTAGCAAGCTCAAGTCTAAATACCATATCTGGAGACAGGCAGGAAGAGGGAGCTGCCACTACTGAAGGAGGGGGGGCAAAAACTGGGGAACCACCATGTGCACCACCCGAGGGCACTCCAATCTGCCAATTCTCATCCCTCTGTGGGAGAGTGCTAACCTCCGGTAACTGAGTGGACGGCACTGTGGGAGTCGAGTGAGAGGGGATCTGGGGAGGAACCCCCCAAACGCCCTCTCCTCCGAAACCCCATGTCGCCCACGCAACACCCAGGAAATCAGCTCCCCCTTGGACATCCCTACTACATTGGAAATGCCCAAAACCTTGGCTATCAGGTGCAAGCCACAAACATCCACCCCAGTCAGCCTCTCCTCCGTCACGTGGTACCGCTTACTCACAAAAACTCTAGCATCCTCCTCACTGGTTACTAACGGCACACCTTCAAATGACATCTCTCGCTCATCGTCAGTGCTAATGCACGACATACTGAAGTCCACAAAAAATTCTCGAGACAAAAGTGTTAAACTACCTATGCAAGCACTAATTACTAAATTAACTGGAGTCTCTTAAATGCTTTACTAATTGCCATACAAAAAAAATATTCTTCAATATGCACGCTAAAATACAAACAAACAAATGTTGTACAACTCTGCAAAAATGTATACTGTTCACAAAATCCTAAGCAAGGTCGCCATTTGTTACGAACTGGCACTCGGGTACACAAGGGCTCTCAATCAGGACTCAAATACGGCTCGCTGCCACAACGGAAACACACGATCCCAACCCCTGAGTACTGCCAGCCGAACAAAAAACACCAATACCCTCCAGAGTTCAATCTGCTATAACGGGGTATACAAGAACTCGGTACTAGTGTTCAACAACAGACTAATAAAGAGACAGGAATTATCTAGTCTGGTCAACAATCAAACAATGAAGTAAGAAACAACAACACAAAAGAATCGTGTTGGCCGAAGCCGAAGTAATCCACCCTTGACTAAGAACTTAAAAAGTCCTCCACCCTCTACTTCGGATCGGCACTATTACGTTACGTTAATTAATAGTCCTTAAGCATCGAGCAAGGAATCTTCTGAAAAAAGTTAGATGCTTCTCGGATGCTCGTAAGAAGTACGTATCGGATTTTGAACAGTAATTCAATAAGCAAAAACCCTGGCAATTAAATACTATTAAAGGTTTAAATTGGCATAAGAATAATTAAAAGAATATGCAATAGTAAATGGCAAACATTAAAAAGAAGTACTCCGCAAATGCAACGGCAATAGCCTACTCGGATTGTGCTCGTGGGCCACTAATCACTAAAGTAGCCAAGCTTGCAACACATGAAATCAATAGTGCATAAACAATATCATACATAAGGAAAGCTTCAATACTATTCTGTATCTACTAATCGAGTAAAGTCTAGCTGGGGTACTGTGGGCAAAAGGTAGCAGTGACTGAGCAAAAACGGCTCGTAGCCTAGCGAAGTCCTCACAACTGTTTAAAGTATTACGTTAAAACTAACAAGTGCACTTTGAGAAATCCAGATCCCTTGTATCTGGTTTTCTCCCGGCTCCTTGACAAAGTAAAAACAAACTGTTAATAAAATACAGGGTGGTTAGGCTCTTGCCCTCACGCACTGTAAATTATTAACTCAACAGTCAGCCGCGAAGACAACCTAGGCTTCACTGAACCGAAACGAGTATGCAGGTTTATCGCTTAACCACTGCATCAAACAACAACTCTTAACACAGAAAAGCCTTACCCCAGTCTAGCATTACCTAGACCAGCAGAAAACAGGAATAATAATAATAACACACAGGGAAATGCATATACAAGTGCAACAAACATAAATCAATCCTATTCTAAGTTAACCCTTCCAAAATAGGCTATCTAATAGGCAAGTATCTCATGAGAACTCAAGCGATAATACGTTGGCTGACTAACTCTGCACCAACGGGACCATGGAAGTTAAAATGGGTAGGGAAAAGAGGAGATAAGAATGTAAGGTAGTAGAGAAAGTTCACATCAGTCAGAAGAATATATATAGTTAGCAAGGGAAATGAGAAGTCGCTCTGCCTAATGAGTTCTGATGAAAAAATGGCTAGACTTCCCTTTTTATACCCGGCCCTCTAGTGAGCCCAACGTGAACTACTAAGGACCGCCCACTGACAACCATTACGTAATTTCTCTCTCTCCTCTGGGATAGACAAAGGCTCCCCTAGCACTGAGGGGAGGGGGGAGGGGGGAGTGCTAGTGAGTTAGGCCCACCTCCCACATGGCGCACCCACTGACCCCCAACTGTGGCTGTTTCTCCTCCCATCATTACAAATAAGTTTTACACACAATACTTATAACTAATGATATAAAATAGAACTCGTTGACTCAGATGAAAACAAAATACATATTCATAATACTTATAGTACAACGGCTCACATGAACTAAGTTAGGAAACTCTACATAGACTACAGCCAAAGTTCCTGCCCTGACGATCCTAGCGAGAGTGGGGCATGACTAGGCGTTCTGTACAGCATGCTCACACTGGACATGCATCACAATTTCTTCTAACACAACCAGCTGACAGAGTTGTTCAAAAGTAGTTACTTTACTGGCCCTCAACCAAGCATTAAAGTGCCTTTCCTTTTCTTTGACAAACTCCAGATAGGTTTGTTTCTCTTCCTTCTTTAGATTACGGAAATTCTGTCTATAGGTTTCAGGAACCTGGTCATAAGCCTCCAAGATAGTCTTTTTTAGATCATCATAAGGTATGCTATCACTAGGGAGATTAGCGTAAATCAACTTTGCTTTACCTATGAAAGCAGTTTGGGAAAAGAAACTCCACTGGTCTTTTGGCCATTTAAGCTGGTTTGCTACACGCTCAAAGAGATTGAAGAAATTCTCAACATCAGTTTCATCAAATTTTGGCATAAATTTCAACTGATTTCCTAGATCAGAGAAAGATTTCTTTGTATTCACTTCTCTGTCTTTCACACTTTCTTCACTCTTCAGTCTCAATACTTCAAGTTCATGTAATCGATCTTGCTCTCTTTGTAATCGATCTTGCTCTCTTTGTAATCGATCTTGCTCTTTTTGAGCATTTTCTTGGGATTTCATTCCTCTTTCATGCTCTCTGTCTTTCTGCATTCTCTAATTCCATCTTTTTAATCATAAGCAATTACCAATTTATCGATCACATGCTTCTTTACCTCAGCCTTAGACATACTGGATTTGTGAGCAACTCCATATTTGATGGCTAATGCAATCCAGTCAGTTTTCTTTATCTGGGAAACAGTCAAGATACTCAAAGAAGGTTTATCAACAAATTCATCGAAATTAAACTCCATATTGAAATCTAAACAGACCAAACAGTCTTAGAAGGGAGATGTTCAAGAGTGCACAAAACAAAGAAAATCATTCACACCAAAACAGGACACACAAAAGCATAAGTATTCATAGTTGACCAATAATAAAATAATTAACTTGTATAAAAGCAAAAAGGTAATCCCGGACAGGCCCCCATATAAATGTTACGGACTAGGGCTCAAACCCACAACACCATGAATAAATGATTAACTCCAATGAAAAGGCAACACAACTTATCACCGTGGTATTATAAGAATGGAAGATAACCACCCAAAACTAGACTGCAAGGTTAACATTATCCTCCAGTGAAACCCTACTATTATTGAGATGCGGTCTCAGGATGATAAGACCGCATCTCTAGCTGCCACTAAACCTGCAGCCAACCCTACTCCTGCACATGCCATTTCTCATCCACTTCCTCTCCCACCAGGAAGTGATCACCCCCATCTTATAACAGAATCTGCCCGGGGGCATCTAGCTACAAGGTACAGCCAGAGTCCAGGCGCGCCACCCCCAGAGCTACAAGGACATAACCACCACGCGCCAAACGCCCTTGATCCTCTCAAGCCGGGCGCCTTAAGTAGGGACAAGAAGATTGCCTTATACTCACCCAGCCTGGACATTCCACATTCGAGATTCATTTCCGACTGACGACACAAATTGCTCCAAATATCTGCTCTCAGCTGCTCCATCTTATCCATGTCCACTGTGTCAGGCACTCATAAAACAGTTGCTCTGATTAACAGAAGGCCGTTAGAATAAGCTCTGATAAATAACCCAAATCCGTATACACGACCACTGGAAGAGACTGTTCTTAAAAACGCGGCTTCTCTTATCAGAAGGGCGAACGTATACGAGTTCAACATCTTACTCAAGTCCACTGTGCCAGGCAGCTCCTAAAAAAGCGCTCTGAATCATAGAAGGACGCTAGAATAAGCTCTGAAAATATTGAACACAAAGAGGAAAGAGCATAAAGTAAAAAAAAACAAAACAGAGCATCAGAAATATTACTCTAGTAATATAGCTGGACAATTATGATTGACTGTTAAACAAGGAAAAAGAAAAAAACTGGCTCATGAAAATGATGATTGACTGCTAAAATAAAGGAAAACCTTTACACCTGACAAATAAATCAAACACTGCTGGCTCGCCTAGAGTCCCTGCCTATCTTTCCAAACCGAACCCTGCGGCTATACGCACAAGGGGGCCCTTCAGAAGGGTGGAGAGGAATAAGGTAAGGGTGGCAAAAACTCTGATAGGAATAGGAAATACGAAGGGAAGTCCAGGAACCTCTTTAACCACTTAGCCGGAAAAAAGGTACCCTGAGACACTAGCATTACCTCCCACGTATTTTAGGCAGGTAGAGGGCAAAAAAAAAAATGAAAAATGGCTAGGGTCAAAATTAAACTAAAACATCACAATGATAAACAGGCTTCCAACAAATTTCTGCACACAACATCCCCGCTAGATATCCAAATAACAAGAGTAAAACACAATAATGACCACTTAATTGTCATCACCCCAACAGACCAAGACATTGAGAAATTATTCACCAAGGAAGCAACCAACACACTAGAAAATGACGGCTTCTCCCCCATACTACCTATGACGGCTTCTCCCCCATACTACCTATGACGGCTTCTCCCCCATACTACCTATGACGGCTTCTCCCCCATACTACCTATGACGGCTTCTCCCCCATACTACCTATGACGGCTTCTCCCCCATACTACCTATGCACATCAAGGCCAAGAGAAGTGTCATATGTTCAAAGGTGGACAAAATTATCTTTGACAATGCAGCCGAAGACATAAAACAAGAAGCAGAAGAGAAAAATGCATTCGCCAAAACAACAAATGTTACCAAATTCGGTGCACATTATGTCAAAATAGAATTCGAAGATGTAAAGATGGCAGAGAAGGCCCTGGACGGCCTAAAGATGTTCCACCTGACTATTCCCAAATGGGACATCAGACAAGACGAATACATTCACATAGAAACTTGTATGAAATGTTATGCCTTAGATGAACACCCCACTTACAAATGCCCACAAAACTCAGAGTACAAAATCTGCTCTGAGTGCGGTCAAACCGGACATGACTGGAAGAACTGCCCCCCAGGACAAACACAAAAATGCATAAACTGCGGAGAGGAACATAGAACCCTCGCAATGAAATGTGTAAAGAGAAAAAACATTCTCAAAACAAAACAAACAGAAAGACAAGAAAAGAAATCCCAAACCTACGCAAACATTACAAGCAACAACACCCCAAACAGGCAGCCACAAATGACACCCCAAACAGGCAGCCACAAATGCCTGCCACAAACACAAACCACATAAACAATGCACAGTACTTCACTAGTCTAATGGAAGCCCACATGTGCAATGTAACCGAAAAGTCAACCATGCAAGAAGCAATGGCAAAGAGTCTGCAACAGAACAACTTGCCCCCATACCAACCCCTAGAATATACCAAAGAAGAATCTAGAAAAATACTCCAACTATTCACAATCTGGACACCCCCAAACCTCAACATACAAACCACAACAATGAACCCAGAAACTAGCCAACTCCCCCATAATACAACAAAAGAGGAAGAAAACACTCCCGACCAGCAAGACAGTGAGGAAGAGACAGACACAGAATCAAGCAGTGATGAAGAAACACTCGATGTAGAACTACCCAGTCTTGAGGAACATGAAACAGGCCACTCTTACAAAATAATGATACACACTGATGAACAATTCAAAAACCTAAAGAACAGCCAACTATGGGATAAACTAAGGAAAACTCTCCCCCTCAAAAAGGTCATAGTTGAGGACATAGACGGTACCCAATGGCAACCAAATGAAGCTATTAACTATTTTCACAAATGCTACACAGATAACACCCTAAATGAAGCATTCTACACAAAAGGAAAACTAATAGTTAACTCCAACCGACCCCAAACCAAAACACAAACAAGATCATCTATCAAACAAAATTCATGAACACACTAAAAATACTACAGAAGACACTTTAAGCAACATATATAGCACTATAAAACCACACATAATACTCATTAACAGCCACGGCGTCCCTAATAGCGAATGACTAAAAATACAAGGCTACAAAAAAAAAAAAAAAAAAAAACATAACTGACAGTCCCATGGACGGTACAGCTATAGCAGTACTAGAAACTATCACACATAAAATACATGATGATTTTATATCTGACCTCCTAGCTATAGAAATAATGACTGACACTGGCCCAATACTAATAGCCACAGTCTATTTACCTCCCAGAAGACCATACTTACCCACCCCAGACTTCTACAGACTATTCAGAAACAACATACCAGTATACCTAATAGGTGACCTAAACGCGAAACACCACACACTGAATAATAGGACCCAAAACACTGTGGGAAGACAATTAGGCACATTAATCACTAACGGTCTAATAAGACACATAGGCCCCCACTTCCCAATCTTCCACGCCCCACACTCATCAACTAACCCCGACATAGCACTATCCAACAATAAAACCTACCACAACATACACTTCACCCCCGGACCACTCACCACTAGCGATCACATCCCCATCATAACCACAATATCCACCCTACCAATAATAATACCTGCCCCTCCAAGACCCAAATTCCAAGCAGCGAACTGGGACTTATTCAAAACTGACATTGACCTAAAACTACAACTAAACACTGACCTAAACAACGGAAAAAAGGAAAACATAGACACCAAAATAAATGAATGGCACACCATAATTGAAGATAATGTGAAAAAAACATATCCCCACAACACACCATAAAACTCTAAATAGTCCTAAAATGAGCCAACAAACTAAAATGATACTGAACCAATACAACAGAATTAGACAACATGCACACAATCATGGATGGACATATAACCACTACAGACAATACAAACAGATGCAAGACAGCCTCAAGACAAAATTTGATACAAGAATACAACGAAATGTGGAGACAACAGTTAACAGAAACAGCCAACTCATACACTGATCCAGAAACGTTCTGGAAAAAAATACGAATGATGCAAGGACACGACACACCTACAACAAACTACACAATAGACCCTCAGGGGAACAAAATATATGACATCAAAGAACAGACAAAGATACATAAAGAATATTGGGAAAGTATACTCAATGAAGGAGGCAACGATCTACCAAGACATGACTACATTAAAGACTTCATTCAGATAAACAGACACAGAACCATCCCATATGAGGACATAGACATTAACAGACTTGACATTAACAACCCACTGACCAGACCAATAAACACAGAAGACATAAAAACAATCATAACAAAGCTCAAAAAGACATGCCCAGGACAAAGTGGAATAAACAAAACAATCCTTAAAAACCTACCTGACTCAGCCCTAAACACATTAAAAAGTATCCTAAATGCAGCACTTTCCATAGGATATTTCCCCGACAAATGGAAAGAAGCAACAATAAAACTCATCCCCAAACAAAATAAAAACCCACACCACAAAGAAAACCAAAGACCAATATCACTACTAGAAGTGCCAGGGAAAATATTCGAGAGAATCATAAACAAAAGACTAAGAACATATCTAACTACACATAACCTATACAACACCGCACAATATGGTTTCAGGGAAAAAAGAGGCACCACACACGCCCTAGCTCTGGCAACAGAAACAATAGCACACAACATGAGCAACAAAGGACAATGCCATGTCATCCTGAGAGACATATCAAAAGCATTTGACAAGGTATGGCACTTAGGGTTGCAATATAAGATACTAAACTAAATCTCCCAATAATAATAGAAAAGCTACTGAATAATTTCCTAGTAAACCGCTCAGCCCGAATTAAAATAAAAACAACCCTAAGTGACAAAATCAGCATAAGCTGTGGTGTCCCTCAGGGATCAGTACTATCACCAACACTATTCACCATCTACACAAGCGACACCCCTCCCTCACAAACAGGCACAAACATCGCATATGCAGACGATATAACACAGATCGTAGGATATGGAGGGCCATCCAGAGCCATCATGGCTAGAAAGACCCAAAGAGAAGCAGAGATAATAAACAACTATGAGGAAAACTGGAAAATTAAAACAAACGTCAATAAATTCACAGTCATCCAACTAGGAGTAAAAAAGAAAACCCAAATACATATAAATAATAACCAAATAGAAGAAAAAAATAATGGAAGACTCCTTGGCCTAACAATTAGCACAAATGGCTACACCAAAAATGTAACAGAGAGGAAAAACCTAGCACAAATAGCCTTGAACAAACTATACCGCTTCTCAGCTCTTAACACCAACATAAAAACACACCTAGTAAAAACACTCATATTACCAATCCTAGACTATCCCCCCGTACCTACACATACATTGAGTAAAACACAACTCAGAAAACTACAAAT
This sequence comes from Lithodes maja, assembly GCA_037953745.1. Lineage (NCBI taxonomy): Eukaryota > Metazoa > Arthropoda > Malacostraca > Decapoda > Lithodidae > Lithodes > Lithodes maja. Next base: position 53,707 of record JBAKBP010003384.1, read on the forward strand.
AATACAAAATAAAGCACTAAGATTAGCCACTAACCAACGTTACACATATACGATGACAACTATCCAGATACACGAACACACAAACACTCTACCCCTTAACCTGACAAGCGCTAAATAGACCTAGGGGCTAGGGTAGTTATTTGTGCATTTCTAGCCTTGGATTCTGACAGAATTCGTTATATTTACAATAAAGAGCATTATTTGTTTTCGGTATGCTTTTATTTTACATATATGATGTATATATGAACCTTCAAGAGTGCTAAAATAAGTGGGAAAAGCATTTGGGTGGTGAAAAACGAAGATATTGGCCACCCGGTCATAATCTCAGGCGAGAGAGAGCCACAGGCTCCTCTCTCGCTGTCTGTGAGGTAACTGAGACGAGCGGGGCGGTGTGGGCCGGTGTCTGGGTGTTACATAACGATCTTTTCTGCAACCCACTTGTGCTACATTATCGCGGGAGAGAAAAATAACCGATAAATGATGATAATAAGAGGGAAAATAGGTGAAAATTGAGGAGGGGAGGGAGGGGGGGAATAAGGTGGGGAAGGAGGGGAGGGGGGTGGGTGAGATTTACATGGATGAGTACTGGAGGGGAATTATCTCACCTAGAGACAAATTCCTTTGTTTTGATAGGCCCTTTTTTTTTTTTTGGAAAGCTTTTTTTATGGTCTTGCTTCCGTGAGGCCTATCGCGTTCCCTATAGGAAGCCTTCCGTGAGGCCTATCGCGCTTGCCGGGTTAATATACGCATCCACAAACAGGCAACGAAAATATGGAGCAGACTAGAACACCTACAAGACCCGATATTCGTAACTATAAAAAATAACCATGAATTACAACAAGACCTCAGACATCACTCCTGGTTCAAAAGTAGTCTAAAGATAATAAATGAAATAGAGGAACCAGATCCAATATATTAAGAAAAACAAATACTAAATAAAATTCAAACCAAAAAGAAAAATAGTGAACTCAACTATACACAAACAGTAATACTAATAAAAATAATTATAATAATAACAATCACACCTTCGTCCTTAGCTAGCTACCAAACAACAAACATAAAGAAAATACACCACTTGCCCCAACACAAAAACATATGTTTCAAACACACAACATAGCAAGGTGGTCTGCCCACCAACTGTTACTCTCCTACTTTCCTTCATACTTTCCTCCTTTCTCTTCCCTCTCCCCCCCCCCTCTCCTTTTCCCCCCTTAGACCCACCTATGGGTAAAAAAAAAAAAAAAAAAAAAAAAAAAAAAAAAAAAAAAAAAAAATCAGTAACTAAGCTTGCCATTTGGTATTATTTAGTTCAGGGTAAGAACAGCCAGAGATAGCTGGTGTTCAACTTGTCAGTTGTGTGCTGTGATCGAAGATCTACCAGGTCGGGTTCCCCCCATCAGGAAGAGGACTAGCTTGGGCAACCCACTTTGGGCTCCCCCTTTCTGGCCTTCGATGCGGTGCACAAACCAAGTACCAAAGGATTCCTACCTTGTTTTGTTAAAGGGATTATGAGGATAGTGTAGTAACTTGAGATCTACCAGATCGGGTTTCCCCATCAGGAAGAGGACTAATTTTGGGCAACCCACTTTGGGCTCCCCTTTCTGGATTCTCTTTTTGCTACATGGTTCTGATAGTTCCACGAACTAGCAAGGAAGGAAGACACTTACCTTGACCCCCCCTTAGACTACCTATAATGTCACTATCTAGACTGCTTGCCACTCTAGGTAGATCATTATGCAAGTCACCCTAACCCCCCAAACCTTGTAGCAGAACTCCAGCATATTCTTTGGGGATCACTGCACTGTGGGAGTGCAAGAGGAACCCGGTTGTCCCGTGGTAGGCGCCAAGGTCTAAGGAACCATCTTGTGACTCACCCTGGACCAGTAGCTGGAGTCATCACGCCCAGCCGCCCCCCCCTGGACCAACTTCCGGAGTCATCACGCCCAGCCGCCCTCCGGACTACTGGATTTTCCCTCGATCTACGGGCCCTCCTCTTCACTACAGCTCTCCTTTAAGTGCTTTTGTACCGTTTATGGGTATAGAGTTGACTCAGGGTTGTGGTAGAAGTTATCTTCAGGGGTTCTCATTAACATTACGTCTTGCGAGAGGTCTTTCTTCTCCCTACTTAAATTGACGTTAATTAGCCCACTTGCCGGGACCCATTATACATACCTATCAAGGGATCCTTATATATGCACCTTCCCGGGTTATTGGTCTCCCATAGCCCGACAGAGGGGGCGTGCCTATATAAGACCCATAGCATCAAACACAAACACATATTTACACGTAATCTAGTCCCTTGTATAACTTCTAGCCTAATTCATTTAACATTCTGTCAGGTTCATAACTCGAATAGATTTCACTCTATCTCAGCTCCCGACGATTGTTGCCTCAGCCTTCAGCACCTTGCTAGTACACAATTAGAGTTAAGGATTAATCTTTGCCAGGTGAGATCTAGCACACCTATAGTATTAATATCATTTGTGAGCCTTTCCGAGCCCACTTTTAATTGTTGATGACCACTTGGCCATTATTGCTTTAGAGTCAGTTAACGTCACTATATGCCGGGGACATCATTGCATGATCCAGACGGCATTTGCCATTACTGTACTCTTGTCTTTTGTTGAGATCCTCTCCGAGATCTATTTGGGTAGGAGGTGTACCTCCACCATTTTGGATACCTTATAATAATAATAATAATAATAATAATTCTTTATTCCAGACACATAAGATAGATACAGTATAAATACAGTACGACCTAATGGTCCATATCACATACACTTCTCGTCAGAGCACAGATAATAATTATACACAAAGATATATTAATAAAGACACAATAAAATAAAAAATACAGTAGGCCTATTTACAGAATAGAGCACATATCACATTTTGTCACAATATAACACAGATAGGCTAACTAAGGCTATTGCTCAATGTTGGTTAACACCTATTGCACAGATCATTGCTCATAGTTCAATTAGACCTATATATTACATTACAGTACATACTATGTGTGCAGCAGCTTCTGCCAGTGAGATATAATACGGGATTCATAGATATGATCACTAGACCAAAGAGCTACAATCAGCGTGTTACTGGAGGATTGCAGTCGCTGCGAAAAGCTGTACACCAGTCTCCTGATGACAGCCCGACAGCACTGCACATCCAACAGTGTGCACACCATACTAGTGCTTTCATATTTAGAGAGACCAATGAACATCTTGAGTATATTATGATAGGATGTACACAGACCATTTATGGTGGCTCTCTTATACTTCCACCACAAATGGGCCGTGTACATAGAGGAACAATATGTCCGGAACAAAGTGACTTTAGTTTCCCAATTACACATGTGGAATTTTCTCAAGATGGTGTTACCACGTAAATATAGCTGTCTGCGCTGACGGCCGATATCTGCATCATCTGAGCAATCGTTTGAGATAATGTGTCCCAGGTATTTTATTTTGTTTACTTCTTGAATAATTTGATTATTGAGTGAGAAATTTGGCAGTTTACTTTTATACAGTAATTTTGATCTAAATATAAGAACAGCACTTTTCAGTGGGTTGAATTTAACACAATGTTTACTACCAAAAGATTCACATATATCAAGAAGTTTGCTCAGACCCGCAGAAGACGGTGCAATAATGACCAGATCATCAGCATACATGAGATGGTTGATGATTTTATTCCCACCATAACATCCAATCTGCTCTTTATTCAATTTATCACTTAATTCATCCATATATACATTGAATAAGTAAGGTGAGAGAATACTACCCTGTCTCACTCCATTGGTTACTGTAAAGGAATCCGAAATAATGTTACCCCATCTTACATTAAATGTTTGATTGGCGTACCAGTACTTCAAGATTCTCAGTATATAGGATGGCACTCCCCTTGTTGCTAATTTATCAAACAGGATATTGTGGCAGACTCTGTCAAATGCCTTACTAGCATCAAGAAAGCATGCAAAAATAGAGCTGTTCATTTTGATGTACCCATCCACTAGCTCCTTCAGAGTGTAGATGCACTGGTCCGTACCATGATTCTTTTTAAAACCAAATTGATTACTATTAGTTGAGATATACACTGAGATTCTGTCTAAAATGATTAACTCTAGTATCTTACTTACAATACTGGCAAGGGCAATAGGTCTATAGTTGTCTTTTGATGTAATTTTGCCAGCCTTGTCTTTAATTACTGGTATCAAGGTAACGGACATCATAGATTCTGGTAGTAAACCATGGATTAGAAAGCTGGTAAAGCAACTGCTGAGTTTCTCCAAGAGGAGAGTGGAGGAGTACTTCAAATGTTCAGCATATATACCATCAAAACCACAGGATTTGTTAGCATCTAGCCTACTTATTGCAGCCTTGATTTTTTCACTTGTAACTTTAATTGTGTCATATTTTTCTTCTTTGTTACACTCTGTTGTAGCAGCAATGGTATTTCCTTGGTGCCCAACTGAGTTAAACAAAGTTTGGTAATGTGTTTTCCAAAGATTGGCTATGTTATTAGTACCAGAGATCCCATATACACTAACGGGTAGAGGTGTGCAGCTATTATGCATTTTTTTAATATCCTTCCAGAAGGCCAATGTGTCTTTGCTAGCAAAGTTTTTGGCCAATGCTTCTCTTCTTAATACATTTTCATTGTTTTTTATATATCTGATTGCATACTTGCATCTAGCCTTTAGTCTGGTGAACATGTAAAAAATGGGTCCCTGTCTCGGTTTGTTATGATCCAGCCATACACTACGAGCATCTCGGGATGCCTGGTATAGTTCTGAAACATGGTCATTCCACCCAGGTTTGTTAAAAGAGTAATTTTTGTTATGCTTGTGAAATACTATGTCACTAGCCTTAGTAAGACAAGATATAATATTATTGTACAGCTTGCTGACTTCTTCTCGATGACTAGCATTAACACAATTGGGGTCTTCACAGGTAATGGCATCCTCACTGCCAGGATCAAGCTCAGAAAGGAGAGTGTGTGTTAAAGTGCAAAATTGCTCACACTCCTCCTCGTCAAGCCCGCCCCATGGCAGTTTTGGATTTACACTATTGTTTGACTGGGTTAATTCTGGCGCTCTTTCCAAACTAGCTGTTAAGGTCAATGGGATATGATCTTCATCTGTATATGTATACTGAATTTCCATATTTGTTATCATATCATGGAAATCAGCACTAGCTACGGTATGATCTAGCCAAGACGTTGAGCCCCATGCTGCACTGACACATGTGTAACTACTATGAGGGAGCATGAGCTGAGAAGAGATAATTAGATCATGCTCACCACAGAAGTTAGTCATATGACTAGCAAACAGAGAGTTACTCATGTCCTTCAGATTAGCATTCCAGTCCCCTATTACAGAGTAGCAGGTGGTATTTAGTTCTTGTAAAAGAGCACTTAGCTCTCCAAGGCATTCCAGGTATTGTTCTTCATTTTCATTACATTGGTAGGGCAAGTACACACTAAGAATAACTACTTTCCGTTGGATATCTTCTATTTCTATACCTGTACACCATGGTAAATTTGTTACAAGTGGTTTAACCCGGCTGTCTAAAGAGTCCCTCCACAAAATAGCTACTCCTCCCGGTGGGTGGCCTGCTACTAGACCATCCATAGCATCGGTTGTCGAGACCCCAAACCCATGAAAATTATCACAGATAGTACTGAGGTTACCCAAATCCTGTTTAAAATACCAAGTCTCCTGCAGGCACACAATATCACTGGTATTAAATACGTCTACTACATCAGGGCGTAGGAGAAGCCCTCTGTTGGTTTTAGGGAGCCCCCTACAGTTATAAGTAGCAATACGCAAATTGTTGGGAGATGAAGTAGACTTTATATCCATGATTAAGAGTTGTTGGGAGGGTGGGTTACCGTAGTTATAGAGTCCTCATTTGTTGGTACCGGTACCGGTACCTGTGCCCTACGTTCTCTCCACCAGTACACCGATGCTTCCTCTGGCCAAAGTTCTTCATCCATAAACACCTCGGGATTTGGACACTCACAGTTTATTCTGAATGAAATATATGTGTGCCTATCAGACCAGGGAATAATTGGTTCAACATCCATACTAAGACTGAGTTTATTGGAGAGATATTCTTTCAAGTCGGATGCCGTCACTCCTGGCTTAAAACCTGTCGCGAATACTTTGGCTATGCGTGATCTTTTCACTTTTTTAACTGTACTTATCCCCGTACTTTTATTTTTACCCTTAATCCCCTGATGCATAAAGTTCCTAGGTTGAATTTGCACAGCCATAGAATTCCTAACATTGTTTGTGGTACCAGTACCGGTACCTCCATTCAACCTCTGTTCCCCCTCAGGTATGTGATGAGTTTTACCTTTGGTGGAATGTACCCTAAACCATTGTCCTTGAACAGTACCCTCCCCCTTATCATCACCTGAGGGTGGAGGCGTTGTGATCCTGTCGATAGGGGTTGTCGTCGAGCTCCTTCCCGTAGCAGGTGTTGTAGTGATGCCTTGCGCGTTGCCTGTACTTACAGCTACATTATAGGCCCCAGGTGTTGCTATACTCATTATAGCGGGTGTACCGCTTCCGACGCTCCTCATTTCATTAATTTCCTCAGTGGCAGAAGTTACGTTGATGTTAGGCCTACCTCGGGTTGTCTCGTTGGTTCTACTCGTTATGGCTGTGGCTTCCTGTGTGATGGAGGAGGCGCCACCGGCACCTGGTGTGGAGCAGCTGGTGGTGGCATCAGTAATTTCCCCTGTGGCAAAGGTTTCAACGGAGTTAGGCCTCCCTCGGGTTGTCTCGTCGGAGTCGTCGCCGTCGGTTCTGATCGTTGTGTCGTGGACAGTTGTGGATGTGGCCGTGGTCTCCTGTGTCATGGAGGGGGTGCTATCTGATGTAGTGCGGCTACATCATAGGATATAGGCATAATATCCTAGGAATATTATTATTACCTTGAGTCCGGACCCATTGTCCGACTCCTATTGCTTACTTGATAACCTGATTATTGTATGTCTTAATTATTCTCATTGTTGTTGATGATCTCCAGGTTACAGGTATAAAATATATGTCTTGCTCCTCCATGAACCAGGTGTTAAACTGAATAAAACCCATGTTAACTTGTTACCTGTGTGCTTACTATCCTGCCGTGCTGTCTCTTTATTTAAAGTTTAAGGTATACCTATCCAGTTAGAGAGCTGCTCATTGTACAAAGAATATCTCGCATTCCAATTTGGACCGGGCATAACAATTGTGTTACCCTATTGCTATACAAGTCAACCAGAATCGTATAATTGATATTATTAAGTTTACGTTAAATGTCAGTAGAATAAGTTATGCTTTCGTAAATCCTTTAGGATTTATATGTAAGGAACCACAACAATATCTAAGGTATTTAAATCTTTAAGTTAATTTGAAAGTAAAAGATAGTAGGCTACATTAAAATAAATAAGGGAGGTATGGATGAAAAGATAGTTTAAAAGTATGGATATTATTTACATATAAATTACACTTTATACATCTATCCTTACATTCACACAATACAACATAATCATACAATACAAAATAATAATACTTATCTATAGAGAGATAGTTATACAAGGCAGGACAAACTCAGGATGACCCATGGTGAGGTCTTGGCGAAGCAGAGGCGTGAGGAGAACTGAAGTTTCTCAAATCCTATTTTCTATCGAGTCCTTGCATGGTCAGTAAAGTTATCGTACTGGACTAACATACAACTACTCGCTCTCCAATCAAACAACTTAACTCAACTAATAATTATATAGAATACTTCATTAAAATATATAAATGAAGAGTAAAACATTAAATCACGAATTATATAAAGACTAATCATACGTCTGCCAGAGAGATGCTTAACCCGGGAGCTGCGGGAAGACTCTTAAGAGTTCCCCCGGCGGACTGCGGGAAGACTCTCTGGAGTAAGTAAAATTAAAAATCAACTTTTGACATCGAAATTTTTTTTTATTTTTTATTTTTATTTTTTTATTTTTTTATTTTTATTTGTCCCCTGGGCCATGCAAAATCTCAGTCCTCTACCTCCCCTCCTTCCCCACTTTCCTCCTATCCCTCAGTTATCACCTATTTTCCCTATTATTCCCTTATTCTGAGGTATATTTTCGTGCTAACATTAGCGAGCTGCAAGCAGGGTGTTGTCATCACTGATTGCAAGCGAGTGCAAGAGAGAGAGAGAGAATATCGATCGACTGTGTCGCAGTGGCCTTGGGGAAAATGGGCGGGAAGGTAGCTTGCCTCACCCATACATTATACAACTCGCGGGCTATATCTCCGATTTTGACCATCCAAACGCTGTTTTCACTCGTTTTATTGTTGTTTCAGGTTAATACCTTTATAATCAACCCATAATAGGAGCATATGGATAATTATTAATGCTATTAATGGTACAATGAATATTTTAGTGACGAAAAACCTCAAATACGTCAGCACAGGGGGATGTTTTCATTTACCCCCGTGCGCACTTCAGAGGTTAAACAAGGTAAGAGGGGGGAACGTGTGCACTTGGCGCCACTTGCCTACAGTACACTCTGAACACAAAGTATGTTCCCCGAAGCTAGTTTACTTCCTAAAGGCCTTCCTATGTACAAATAAATAGTCACATATACCCACTAATAATAGTTAACTCTATCCCACCAGCAATTAGTTTAATTAAGGCAATACATAACAGCGCCCAAGCTTATTCCTCTGCTGCACCCACCACACTGCAAAAACTTGAGGTGATACAAAACTCGGCAATGCAGATTATGACAGGAGCCCTTAAATCATCGCCTATAGCTAGTCTGCAAAGCGAAACTAATCTAATACCCTTGAAGACCAGAAGAGACATACTTTGTGCATCATATTTTTCAACCACTTATAGTGCCCCACCATCACACCCCTTCTCGGCAACCCTACGAAGAGTACCAATTCAACCGCAGGGCGTCCAACTTCGCAAAGCACCATTCCGGGAAAGAATAGGTCACATTATTCACAGAAAAGCCCACATCTTCCTTGGCTGCCATGCAAATCTTATTGCACAGCCAGTTCCACCTTGGGAGTATAAGCCACCTTCTATATATACAGATCTAATTACCACATCAGGAAAAGAACGACACTCCTCTGAGCTCAAACAGGAGTTCCTGCAATTACTCTCCACCCGCCACCTCAACACTACCCATATATATACAGATGGATCCCAAATCACTGAAGGCATAATAGCTTCAACTTCAACAGCTTTATGGATCCCAGAATTCCACCTAATACTGGGATGGAAACTGCCTAGTCAAACCTCTATATTCACAGCTGAACTCTATGGAATCTACCAGGCCCTAGAAACCTTGAAAACACTCCCAGCAGGACAATATACTCTCTGCTGTGACTCAAAGAGTGCAATTCAAGCTATCAATTACACAGCAAAGAAGAACAGAGAGTTGGTATACCCCATACTACAGCAAATCACCAGTCATTTCCTTCATGGATACACCATAAGCCATTTTGTACGTACACAAAAATAAATACAGTACCAATCTACAAACCCACCTTTATTATCATCCAACCAAGACAATGCTTAACTTACCTTATGAGACAACTCGACTTTAATGACAAACAAGAATACAATTGACTACCATTGCTATACCAATACTAATCGCAACCAATATTGACCTACCCCTTGCTATACCAATACTAATCCCAACCAATATTTTCATACCCCTTTTCAGCTAACACATCTATCATCTATTTACTTCCAGACAAGACAAAAAGGACTTACAATGCTGTACTATCTTACTTTAACTAACCCAACTAACACATAAAAAGCTGTCCAACGCCAATAACGCCTGTGCAAATATCTGGAGATTCCTACTCCGTGTACATTGCACATCACAACCCTAAAGGTAGGTTCACACATAGGCGAGTCGGAGCGCAACTCCAACGCGAGTGATGAAATTTTTGCACTCGCCAATGATTATCCCAAATTCGCCGACACTCGCTGACACTCGCACAGACTCGCGTGGACTCGCGGTGGACCGCGTAGACTCGCGAACGCGGCCAAAATTGTTGTGATGACACAAAAATTGGAGAGTCAAGTGGGAATAGGACGCCAACTCGCGTAGACTCGCGTAGACTCGCGTAAACTCGTGTAAACTCCTGTAGACTCGTGTGACACTCATGTAGACTCGCGTGACAGTCACGTTGTACTATTTAGAAATTTGATGATCGCGAGTCTACATGAGTGTCACGCGAGTCTACATGAGTGTCACACGAGTCTACATGAGTGTCACACGAGTCTGTTTATATTATCAACAAAAATCTGTGGCGGCGAAACGACTGCACCAATCGGTTCCATATTTGTGTGACAAGTCCCTTAGCCTTCTGCCTTCCCCCCACCATACCCCCAACCGCCTCCCACCACCCACTTCCAGCGTATCCGTACGAAGATAAGGAAAAAAAGGAAAATCTGTGGCGGCGAAACGACTGCACCAATCGGTTCCATATTTGTGTGACAAGTCCCTTACCCTTCTGCCTTCCCCCCACCACACCCCCAACCGCCTCCCACCATCCACTTCCAGCGTACCCGTACCCGTACGAAGATAAGGAAAAAAAGGAAAATCTGTGGCGGCGAAACGACTGCACCAATCGGTTCCATATTTGTGTGACAAGTCCCTTACCCTTCTGCCTTCCTCCCACCACACCCCCAACCGCCTCCCACCACCCACTTCCAGCGTACCCGTACGAAGATAAGGAAAAAAAGTAAAATCCGTGGTTGCGAAACTACCTTACCAATCGGCTTCATATTTGTAACATGAGTCAATTACGCTTCTACCTTCCCCACACCATCCCCCAAACCACCTTCCCACCACCCTCCTACCCATACATAATAAGAATGATGTGGAATATATGCATAGGATAATTATATGATGACAAATAATAATATACAGATTGATATCCAACATAAAATATAAATAAATACAAGATATAAATTAAATAGAATATACACTCCTGTTAACTTCCTGTAGACTCGCGTTCATCTCTTCATCTCGTGTAAACACGTGTAAACTCATGTAAACTCCTGTGACACTCATGTAGACTCCTGTAAACTCGCACTATTCGTACCCTGGAATTTGACCGTTATTTTTCAAATTTTGGCGGTGCGTGTTGGGGTCGTGTTAAACTCGCCAACACTCGCGTAAACTCGCGTAAACTCGTGTAAACTCATGTAAACTCGTGTAAACTTGTGTTAAATTTGTGTAAATTCGTGTTCTATGCATGTTTACTCGCATCAGCTGCTACTCACGTTGGGTTCGGGCTCCATCAACGGCGATTTGCGGCGAGTGTGACTCGCGTTGGCCTCGCGCTCCGACTCGCCTATGTGTGAACCTACCTTATGAAGAAGAAGAAGAAGAGGGTGCCTTATGTAATAGGCATGTTCGTCAATGATGGAGGGGCCACTAATAAATTGTAACCATAAGTACTATATATCTCTTATAAACTTACCTTAACCCGGGAACTGCGGGAAGACTCTTTAGAGTTCGGCCGGCGGACTGCGGGAAGACTCTCTGGAGTAAGTAAAACTAAAAATCAACTTTTTACATCGAAATTTTTTTTTTTTTTTATTTTTTTTTTTTTTTTTTTTTTTTTTTTTTTTGGCCCCTGGGCCATGCAAAATCTCAGTCCTCTACCTCCCCTCCTTCCCCACTTTCCTCCTATTCCTCAGTTATCACCTATTTTCCCTATTATTCCCTTATTCTGAGGTATATTTTCGTGCTAACATTAGCGAGTTGCAAGCAGGGTGTTGTCATCACTGATGGCCATCGAGTGCAAGAGAGAGAGAGAGAGTATCGATCGACTGTGTCTCAGTGGCCTTGGGGGAAATTGGCGGGAAAGGAGTTTGCCTCACCCATAGATTATACAACTCGCGGGCTATATCTCCGATTTTGACCATCCAAACGCTGTTTTCACTCGTTTTATTGTTGTTTCAGGTTAATACCTTTATAATCAACCCATAATAGGCGCATATGGATAATTATTAATGCTATTAATGGTACAATGAATATTTTAGTGACGAAAAACCTCAAATACGTCAGCACAGGGGGACGTTTTCATTTACCCCCGTGCGCACTTCAGAGGTTAATTCTTTATAGTATTTCATAATAAACTTATATAAAAAGAGTTATAAGTTCAAATGAAAAATCAGTGTACCTACCGAAACACGCGTGTGTTATTGTTATGTCGGTTTGTGTGTGTTTGTGTGTGTGTTATTTTCTTGTGTGGCTATGTCCGCCGTATCAGTAGGGAGTCTAAAAACCCGAGTTATTTATGTAGGCAACAAAATGTTATTATAATTAGGCCTATACTCTATGGAATTTAATTGAATTTTACCAAATAATATTTAGTGTTTTCAACACTAAATTTGTTTTAGCAGAAAACACAATAACAAAGTTTGGAAAAATGTTATTTTAATACCACGAATTTTCCGAGTGTTTTTTATAAACAAATTTGGTCATTTGCATCAATATATAGTGTTTGTAATTAATTAGAAATCTCGGGAAAACCTATTTTCCCCATTAGGCCTATCGATCGATGTTGAGACAGCCCCTCGATAGTGATTTGAAAAGACATTAGCCTAACCTAACTGTAATGCCCTCGAAAATGTCCCGCACCCACAATAATACTAACCCGAGTTGACGTCAGGTATAGCGTAAAATAGTCGTAGATGGTAAGTCCAATAAACTCATCACGTGATAACACCACGAGACTATCACCTGGTTCTTAAAAATCGGACTAAGGTTGCTATACTTTTAGTACGTCCGTGGTAGTACAGTGGGTTAGCGCGCGGGCCTGGTGGTGATGGTTGGGTCACTAACCAGGGTTCGAACCCCACCCAAGGCATCTCAAAACCTGTGGGTTTTTAGGGGGGTTAAATTCCCTTCAGAGGTTCGTACCCCGTGCCAGGTACCAGGAAAAGTTGATCCTAAAGGTAGCCTGGGGATATTTCAGGAGACCATGAATTCCCTTCACACCCAGCATTTCATTGGTGGCAGCTAGGGAACGTGACCAGGTAGCTACGTGGAGCACCCGTCACGCGAACCCTATACCAAGAATTGAGATGGCTAAGGTAAAAAGGCTACGATACCCTATGACCTTACGAGGCTAGGGACTAGCCTAACTGTTATGCCCTGTTTTTCTACAGGTTTAACTTGGGTAATGTGAGTTCTAATTGACTGGGTATATAAGGCTGCATGCACAATACAAGATATGAGGAATAGAGGACACAAAGAAACACATGGTAGCAAGTTACACGATCACGTTTATTGATATACCACTGCAGAATACTTGTGTAAGACAATATAATAGAATCGAACAACACTAGCATAAGTGGATCTGGATGGAGCCTAGTCTCCCACTTCCAACGTTCAGGTATTAATCTTCTGATCACTGGCTTTGATTTAACAGGTTTATATACCGAAGACCATCAATGTTACTTATAGATTCATATTCACTGTTAGATTTATTACTGGTAGCTCTGGTGCACAAGTAGTAGTTCACAGACTAGATTAGACACGCGTATTTTAGAGCACGGGAATTCTAGTTACCTCAGGGGGTACTGATCTAAGTTTTATATCCTTGTTTCAGAAATACATAGAACGCAAATCAGTGGGCGAACGTTAGATATCACTAGTTTTAATATCTGAATAAGGTAATTACGAGAGTCAAGGTCGCCTGTTAATTAAAGAGCACTGATCGCTTAGTATGTCCCAAATGGAATGGTTAAGTATGAATTACACTGGGCAAGGTCTTAGCCACTTCGTAGAAATATTAATTAGTGAAATCTCTAAACAGCACAGTAATATGTAGTACTGCTAAAGAGAATCTTGGGTAGTATCTGATGGGTCTGGTCCTGGTTATCTTGCGTCCATGATGTTGGGGGCTAACGACTGGTTCCGCGGCCGTCCAGGGGGGCCATTATTATGTGTGAAGTTCTTAAATACATGGGCAGGTCCTTCTATCCAAATCTGCCACGGAGTCTGCCGGCTCTGGGATCTCACTCCGGAACAACACAAGGGCAGAGCTAGAAGTTAACTGCAGGGTAGTGACCCCTGGTTGGTGTCTAGCTTTCAACTGATTTGACTGGGGGCGGGAGTTAGATTTATAGGCTCGGTTCTGGACCCTGTAGACAGTAGGGATCTCGAGTCTTATGGACTTAATTGAGCTCTCAATAGAAATGGAGACTAGGTAAGATGGTATTTACTGTTGTGGCACAGGGCTATAGGAAGCCTTTATATTTTCATATTACTGAGCCTTAGTAAGAGGTACTATTTTGGCTATACTGGACGTATTTAGGGGAGAGAGACTGGATCTACTTTGCGAGGAGGATGGGGACAGCTGTGATAGGAGCGTCTCTCTAGATTGTTCAATCTTCATTCTATGGTATAGCTGAGGTGCTAATTTAGTGATCAGAGCATGCAAGAAAGGTAAATGGATTATTGTGAGTTAATAGAGGTTAGTATAGGTGTTAGTCATTCATGGTTAGTTCATTGATAGGAAGAATTCCTGTACTACCTGGCAATGACTCGAAAGTCAAAACAGGGGCCAGGTATACCTCCGCGGGGGTGGGGGTCTCCCTCCTCGGGTGGGCAAAAAGGGGGAGCTGGGCGCCCTCTCTCTGTGATAGTCGTCCGGCGGCTGTGGCTAGGGGCTTGCCATATCACCAGTGTTTGTAATAACCCTCTGTGTATGAGACAGATGTGGGTGTCTTTAATACCAAAACCGAAGGTGCCTTAGCTAGCTGGTTTTACTCGGCTGGTTGTTAATTGTAGGGTTTGCTGGATGTGGTGGAGACTGGTTTGCTAACTCTGCCACATTTATCTGGAAGTATGGCAATAGAAGTTAGTTACTGGCGGGGCGGCTAGCCTCGCACCGACGACCATTGGGTGCAGGGTTGTGAATGTGTTGTAAGAGAATAGATGGCATGCAAGGGGCTAGTAAAGTTCTAATGTTGTTCTGGCCTACTAAGTGAAGGTAGGCTGGATAGGAGTATATATATAAAAGGTTGGAGAGCGTTAGCAACGGACAATTCAAGGATCTTCAAGAGGTATGAATGAAAGGTGTAATGCCCTCGAAAATGTCCCGCACCCACAATAATACTAACCCGAGTTGACGTCAGGTATAGCGTAAAATAGTCGTAGATGGTAAGTCCCTAGCCACAGCCGCCGGACGACTATCACAGAGAGGGCGCCCAGCTCCCCCTTTTTGCCCACCCAAGGAGGGAGACCCCCACCCCCGCGGAGGTATACCTGGCCCCTGTTTTGACTTTCGAGTCATTGCCAGGTAGCACAGGAATTCTTCCTATCAATGAACTAACCATGAATGACTAACACCTTTACTAACCTCTATTAACTCACAATAAACCATTTACCTTTCTTGCATGCTCTGATCACTAAATTAGCACCTCAGCTATACCATAGAATGAAGATTGAACAATCTAGAGAGACGCTCCTATCACAGCTGTCCCCATCCTCCTCGCAAAGTAGATCCAGTCTCTCTCCCCTAAATACGTCCAGTATAGCCAAAATAGTACCTCTTACTAAGGCTCAGTTATATGAAAATATAAAGGCTTCCTATAGCCCTGTGCCACAACAGTAAATACCATCTTACCTAGTCTCCATTTCTATTGAGAGCTCAATTAAGTCCATAAGACTCGAGATCCCTACTGTCTACAGGGTCCAGAACCGAGCCTATAAATCTAACTCCCGCCCCCAGTCAAATCAGTTGAAAGCTAGACACCAACCAGGGGTCACTACCCTGCAGTTAACTTCTAGCTCTGCCCTTGTGTTGTTCCGGAGTGAGATCCCAGAGCCGGCAGACTCCGTGGCAGATTTGGATAGAAGGACCTGCCCACGTATTTAAGAACTTCACACATATGGCCCCCCTGGACGGCCGTGGAACCAGTCGTTAGCCCCCAACATCATGGACGCAAGATAACCAGGACCAGACCCATCAGATACTACCCAAGATTCTCTTTAGCAGTACTACATATTACTGTGCTGTTTAGAGATTTCACTAATTAATATTTCTACGAAGTGGCTAAGACCTTGCCCAGTGTAATTCATACTTAACCATTCCATTTGGGACGTACTAAGCGATCAGTGCTCTTTAATTAACAGGCGACCTTGACTCTCGTAATTACCTTATTCAGATATTAAAACTAGTGATATCTAACGTTCGCCCACTGATTTGCGTTCTATGTATTTCTGAAACAAGGATATAAAACTTAGATCAGTACCCCCTGAGGTAACTAGAATTCCCGTGCTCTAAAATACGCGTGTCTAATCTAGTCTGTGAACTACTACTTGTGCACCAGAGCTACCAGTAATAAATCTAACAGTGAATATGAATCTATAAGTAACATTGATGGTCTTCGGTATATAAACCTGTTAAATCAAAGCCAGTGATCAGAAGATTAATACCTGAACGTTGGAAGTGGGAGACTAGGCTCCATCCAGATCCACTTATGCTAGTGTTGTTCGATTCTATTATATTGTCTTACACAAGTATTCTGCAGTGGTATATCAATAAACGTGATCGTGTAACTTGCTACCATGTGTTTCTTTGTGTTCTCTATTCCTCATATCTTGTATTGTGCATGCAGCCTTATATACCCAGTCAATTAGAACTCACATTACCCAAGTTAAACCTGTAGAAAAACAGGGCATAACATTGGCGGCAGCGGTGGTTCTTGATTCGGATAAAAGGTTGCATTACACTGCAAGTTTGGAACAGTAGAAGCATGGCAACATCGCAAAATTGGCAGCCACTCACACACATTCCCAAGTATGATGTAAACACATATGATATTGCCACTTACTTAGACATAATAAAACCAGTGTTAGATGTGGCACTTCAAAATGACCGCGAAAAAATCGCCGTTGCATTATTGCACATTATGCAGTTGGGAAAAGCCGTTTCCCAAATTGCTAAACAGGTAACGCCAGAGAGTACCTGGAACCAGTTTCGATCCCTCGTGATCCGGACCTTAGGGCCACTTTTGGGTTCCCTCATCTCCCCAAAAATAATAAACATCGACGAGATCAAGTATGAAGGGGATATAAATGTGACCCTCATACAACTCTACAGATACGTGAGGACCACGTATAGCTATGAAGATTACGACCAACAAAATGAACTCTTATTCACCGCATTGCTAAACATCCTCCCACCCCACATCACCGCCCATCTCGACCCGTATGGCTTATTCGAAGAACATATGCTCTCCATCAGAGAAGAATGCCTACGCAGTTCGATGAATCCCCTATCCAACCCTTCAGCCCCTATCCAAGACTCCGTGCACCCTTCCAAAATGACTTCCTGTGAAAGTCCAACCCCAGTGCACTCTTCCTTGCCTCTATCCTCTCTGACCATCCCTAACTCTTCCCCCACCAACCCTCCGCAGCCCCCCCCAACAAGCCCCGTATTCTAGCTATGCCTACCTATGTAGGCCTACCACAACATATTTTCCCCATGAACCCAGAAATGTTCAGCTATCTCCCCACCAACAAAATTTCCCTTGTGACAGTTTTCCGTCGGTAGCTTGTGACAGTTTTCAGTCGGTAGCTCCCTTCCACCCCCCCACAATTCACACCCCTAATAAACTTTCAAAACCCCACACTTGACTCACCCCCTCATGACAGACAAACCCACCAACCCCAGATAACCTCTAAGCAAACCGTCACTGCCACCGACACACCCCACCACTCTGATCCTCCCACACGCGCCGTTAATCCCCCCCTCACGCGTGACCCCCACCAAAGTGATTTCCCCCCCCTCATGCGTACCGAACACCTGCTCACCAGTCGGTCCCCCACCATCATGAGCCCAGCTAAACTTTCAACCTCCCCCTCTTCACCGTTACCCCACCCGCCCCAAATTCCCCCCCCCCCCCAAAAGATCCCGCTCGACAAAATACCACTCCCATCCCAATCCAACCACAAAACTTTTTCCACC
The DNA here is from genome assembly GCA_037953745.1 of Lithodes maja. NCBI lineage: Eukaryota > Metazoa > Arthropoda > Malacostraca > Decapoda > Lithodidae > Lithodes > Lithodes maja. The sequence continues at coordinate 71,705 of JBAKBP010003384.1, forward strand.
TTGGCTAAACCCCAAAATACTCTCTCTCTCGCCCCAAACAACATAATCAATCTCTCAACTTCAACCACTCCTCGAAATCCCATCCATGTCTCTCCCGGAAATAAAATCAGTCTAAATTCAACCCCTCTCAAACCACAACCCTGCCTGCCCAGACCCCCCCCCCCCCCACCATCTCCCTATCAAATCCCCACACACCAAACTTCCAAACCACCCGATCATAGTAAACTCTCAACCTTCAGCCTTACTCACCCTTCCCCAAACCCCACTCACGACCACAACTCTCTACACAATTCAACCCCTCCCCAGCACCAACCTCTTCCGCAACAACAACCCTGACTCGACCTGCCCATTTCATCTTTAAAACCCCCCTATCACTACCCCCGACCAAAACCACTTAGACCCCCCCTCCAAAACTGGCCCCGGGCCAGCTCGCCCCCAGACCCACATTCCTAACGACAAGAACCACGGTGATGGTCTCTCGAGATGAGTTTATTGGACTTACCATCTACGACTATTTTCGAACCACGGTGATAGTCTCTCGAGACGAGTTTATTGGACTTACCATCTACGACTATTTTACGCTATACCTGACGTCAACTCGGGTTAGTATTATTGTGGGTGCGGGACATTTTCGAGGGCATTACACCGGTGTAATGCCCTCGAAAATGTCCCGCACCCACAATAATACTAACCCGAGTTGACGTCAGGTATAGCGTAAAATAGTCGTAGATGGTAAGTCCATTAAACTCGTCTCGAGAGACTATCACCGTGGTTCGAAAATAGTCGTAGATGGTAAGTCCAATAAACTCATCTCGAGAGACCATCACCGTGGTTCTTAAAAATCGGACTAAGGTTGCTATACTTTTGTACGTCCGTGGTAGTACAGTGGGTTAGCGCGCGGGCCTGGTGGTGATGGTGGTGCGTCACTAACCAGGGTTCGAACCCCACCCAAGGCATCTCAAAACCTGTGGGTTTTTAGGGGGGTTAAATTCCCTTCAGAGGTTCGTACCCCGCGCCAGGTACCAGGAATGGTTGATCCTAAAGGTAGCTTGGGGATAAATTCCCATTCCTATTTAACCTGGAAAAACCTAGCATTTCATTGGTAGCAGCTAGGGAACGTGACCAGGTAGCTACGTGGAGCACCCGTCACGCGAACCCTATACCAAGAATTGAGATGGCTAAGGTAAAAAGGCTACGATACCCTACGACCTTACGAGGCTAGGGACTAGCCTAACTAAAAAGGAATGTGGTGTAATGCCCTCGAAAATGTCCCGCACCCACAATAATACTAACCCGAGCTGACGTCAGGTATAGCGTAAAATAGTCGTAGATGGTAAGTCCAATAAACTCGTCTCGAGAGACTATCACCGTGGTTCGAAAATAGTCGTAGATGGTAAGTCCAATAAACTCATCTCGAGAGACCATCACCGTGGTTCTTAAAAATCGGACTAAGGTTGCTATACTTTTGTACGTCCGTGGTAGTACAGTGGGTTAGCGGGCGGGCCTGGTGGTGATGGTGGTGCGTCACTAACCAGGGTTCGAACCCCACCCAAGGCATCTCAAAACCTGTGGGTTTTTAGGGGGGTTAAATTCCCTTCAGAGGTTCGTACCCCGCGCCAGGTACCAGGAATGGTTGATCCTAAAGGTAGCTTGGGGATAAATTCCCATTCCTATTTAACCTGGAAAAACCTAGCATTTCATTGGTGGCAGCTAGGGAACGTGACCAGGTAGCTACGTGGAGCACCCGTCACGCGAACCCTATACCAAGAATTGAGATGGCTAAGGTAAAAAGGCTACGATACCCTACGACCTTACGAGGCTAGGGACTAGCCTAACTAAAAAGGAATGTGGTGTAATGCCCTCGAAAATGTCCCGCACCCACAATAATACTAACCCGAGTTGACGTCAGGTATAGCGTAAAATAGTCGTAGATGGTAAGTCCAATAAACTCGTCTCGAGAGACTATCACCGTGGTTCGAAAATAGTCGTAGATGGTAAGTCCAATAAACTCATCTCGAGAGACCATCACCGTGGTTCTTAAAAATCGGACTAAGGTTGCTATACTTTTGTACGTCCGTGGTAGTACAGTGGGTTAGCGGGCGGGCCTGGTGGTGATGGTGGTGCGTCACTAACCAGGGTTCGAACCCCACCCAAGGCATCTCAAAACCTGTGGGTTTTTAGGGGGGTTAAATTCCCTTCAGAGGTTCGTACCCCGCGCCAGATACCAGGAATGGTTGATCCTAAAGGTAGCCTGGGGATAAATTCCCATTCCTATTTAACCTGGAAAAACCTAGCATTTCACTAACTAAAAAGGAATGTGGTGTAATGCCCTCGAAAATGTCCCGCACCCACAATAATACTAACCCGAGTTGACGTCAGGTATAGCGTAAAATAGTCGTAGATGGTAAGTCCAATAAACTCGTCTCGAGAGACTATCACCTGTGAAACACATAACAGCCCCAGACCAAATCAGAAGACAATATCATGTTATATCACCTCACCCCAGAGTTAAAAAGGACACAACCGCCCCCAGACAACACGAGTTACTATCATCGAGATGACACGCCCTCTAACACCAGGGAAAAACTTATCCATCAACATAACCAATTCCAAAGTCCAACAGAAGAAGAAAAGCGAAGAAGAGAAATTAATCAAGAAATGGCACTATAAGTAAATAAGTATATCACCCCTCTCCAAGCCACAAGGAACTAACCACCCTACAACATCCTACCCCTAGGTGCCTTTCTGATGCTCAACCACATCACCTCCGAGGCCCTGAGAAACGGTATGACTATGACGGAAGATTTTAGGATCGACATGTCAATCTAGAGCTGTTCTTGACACCCCGGGTAAAAGGACAGATTCGAAAGTTGAGGACACAGTTGAAGAGTTGGTTCAGTTGATCGCAAGGCGTAGACACAATTACGAGACTGTAGTCACCCATTATACTAATTCTTTTTAGTGGGTATCAACAAGCTGGTTTATTAGAGCCTTCTGGGTGAAGTAATCTAATTTTCTCGGCCTACCTCAACCCCGGCGCTATTGTGGATATAAGCAGACAGTCAGGTACTAACTAGCTTTATCCAGGATAGACCAAACCACAAGAAATTCATCAAAGTACTTATAAAGACCAGAGTAGACAGGAGTTCACTCCTGCATTCGCTCGATGCTATTTTGTCACGGCTTGGGCTAGGCAATTTAGTTATTTAAGGTCCCAAACCAAAGTGCTCGAGTTACACTGTGGGAACCCAGTGGCGTCAGGACAACCCCACGGCCAGCGGATCTACCCCAGATTGGATTACTAATTCTACACCCATTGGATTAAATATTCTTGTTATGCCCTGTTTTTCTACAGGTTTAACTTGGGTAATGTGAGTTCTAAATGACTGGGTATATAAGGCTGCATGCACAATACAAGGTATGAGGAATAGAGAACGCAAAATAAACACACGGTAACACGACACAAGTTCACGTTTATTGAAGTAAGTAAATAAAGAGCATGGAAAGATAATAATTCTCGCACAAAACAAATAATAGAAGAGAACTGCTAGCATTAGCGGATCTGGATGGAGCCTAGTCTCCCACTTCCAACGTTCAGGTATAATCTTCTGATTACGGGTTTAATTAGCAAGTTTTATTTTACTGGAAGACCTCAATATATTCATGTAATTCAATTTCACTGATTTGATCTCTTACTGGCTGGTCGCGTGCCCAAGTAGCAGCTCACAGTTAGGATTAGACACGCGTATATTGTAGAACACGGAATCTCTAGTAACCTCATGGGGATCTAAGTTTTATATTCTTATGGCAGAAATACGTAGAACGCAAATCAGTGGGCGAACGTTAGATATCACTAGAGTTTTAATATCTGAATAAGGTAATTACGAGAGTCAATGTCGCCTGTTAATTAATGAGCACTGATACGCTTAGTACGTCCCAAATGGAATGGTTAAATATGAGTTACACTGGGCAAGGTTTTAGCCACTTTATAGAAAGTTAATAAGTGAGTGTCAAACTAGTACTATAACACTTAGTACTAGCAACATGAATCTTGAATAGTATTTGTAGATCTGGTCCTGGTTATCTTGCTTCCGGTGATGTTGGGGGCTAACGACTGGTTCCTCAGCCGTCCAGGTGGTCCAAAATGTAGGAAGTTCTCAAGTCGGATCTCTTGACGATCGTTGCTGGCTACACACTTATATACCCACGAATTTGTGTGAAGGTTATAAGGTGCACGTTAGGACTTGTACATGGACAGATGCTTCTATTAGTCTTCTCTGCCACGGAGTCTGCCGGATCTGGAATCTCTCAACTCCGGAACAACACAAGGGCAGAGCTAGAGGTTAACTGCAGGGTAGTGACCACTGGTTGGTGTCTAGCTTTCAACTGATTTGACTGGGGGCGGGAGCTAGGTTTATAGGCTCGGTTCTGGACCCTGTAGACAGTAGGGATCTCGAGTCTTGTGGACTTATTTGAGCTCTCAATAGATATGGGGACTAGGTAAGATGGTGATTACTGTTGTGGCACATGGCTATAGGAAGCCTTCATATTTTAATATAACTGAGCCTTAGTAAGAGGTACTATTTTGGCCAGCCGTCCGGCTGGCTCAGTTGATAGCGTGCCTGATTCCCATCTTGAAGGTCTCGCGTTCAATCCCCGCTCAGATTGAAAAGTTTTTCTGGGATACAGCCGGCGGTTACCATCTCCCCATGAGCAAGGGGGATGGGTAATGGTCTCTGGTAGATTAAAGAAAGCCAAGCGCTTGTGAATCCTCGAAGGAGGAGATACGGGCGCTATATAAGTAACCAGAAGATTATTATTATTATTATTATACTGGAAGCATTTAGGGGAGAGAGACGATCTACTTTGCGAGGAGGATGGGGACAGCTGTGATAGGAGCGTCTCTCTTAGATTGTTCAATCTTCATTCTATGGTATAGCTGAGGTGCTAATTTAGTGATCAGAGTATGCAAGAAAGGTAAACGGTTTATTGTGAGTTAATAGAGGTTAGTAAAGGTGTTAGTCATGCATGGTTAGTTCATTGATAGGAAGAATTCCTGTGCTACCTGGCAATGACTCAGAAGTCAAAACAGGGGCCAGGTATACCTCCGCGGGGGTGGGGGTCTCCCTCCTCGGGTGGGCAAAAAGGGGGGCTGGGCGCCCTCTCTCTGTGATAGTCGTCCGGCGGCTGTGGCTAGGGGCTTGCCATATCACCAGTGTTTGTAATAACCCTATGTGTATGAGACAGATGTGGGTGTCCTTAATACCAAAACCGAAGGTGCCTTGGCTAGCTGGTTTTACTCGGCTGGTTGTTAATTGTAGGGTTTGCTGGATGTGGTGGAGACTGGGTTGCTAACTCTGCCACATTTATCTGGAAATATGGCAATAGAAGTTAGTTACTGGTGAGGCGGCTAGCCTCGCACCGACGACCATTGGGTGCAGGGTTGTGAATGGGTTGTAAGAGAATAGATGGCATGCAAGGGGTTAGTAAAGTTCTAATGTTGTTCTGGCCTACTAAGTGAAGGTAGGCTGGATAGGAGTATATATATAAAAGGTTAGAGAGCATTAGCAACGGAAAATTCAAGGATCTTTCAGAGGTATGAGAGAGAGGCTAGGTCGGACAAGAGTAGAGAAGCGCGGGGTCTTATAATGAGAGGGGAGGAGTTCAGGGGAGCTATAGGGGAATTTGACCCTAAGGTCTCTGGGCGTGGGGGTGGCATTAGGCTGCAGTTGATATTGGAGTTTGAAAAGGCAGTGGAAGTACGTTAGCCAAATGCTACCGGGGAATGCAACTATGGGGTGGTATATGAGTCTGGAAAAGATAGAATTATGTGATCAGTCCGAGGGGTTATGGATACTATTAGTTGGCCCTGGGAACTGCGTTTTCTATGAAATATGTATACCAAACAAAGCGGCAGTTCGTAGGGGTACTTAGTTATTGTTTCGAGGTACTTATGACAGATACTGGTAACAAGGTTATCTATACAATCTCTGGTTGGGGTAAGAGGTGTATGACACGAAGCAAATTGGCGTAGTGTGGACTGTGGATACGAAGGAGGCAAGTGGAAGACGTATGACAATTGTGGAAAAGTAAATGGAAAAAGGTGAACACAATGGCGGATAAAGATACTTAACCTAAGGATTGAATACATAGATTTATGGGGCGATGGGTCTTCAGAAAGCTTAGTCTGGCAAGACAAGATGTTAGGGAATGTTAATATTAATACTTAAACTAAGGATTGCATACATCGATGAACGACATTATAGTCGTCGTCCTAATAAGGTGATGAAACCTGGTTGATCTGTACTTGGCACAATACGACACAAGGACAGTGCCGCTATGTCGTATCAATGCTGGTGGCAGTTAATATTATAGAGACACTTAGTTACTAGAGGAACAATGCAAGGGGGCGACTGAGCACGGGTTACATATATCTATACTCGTCATGGGAAATGATATACGAGGTCTAGGGACAGGCGTGGGTGTTTTAACTTCTAAGATATATAACATCTACTTCTCGGATGTAAGAACATACATAGATATAATTATGGCTGTCTGATGTGTTGGCATTGGCTCAACGTCAGGACAGGGCATGGGTGTTTTTAATATGAATGTATATTCCTGTTCATCATCTTTGTAGTTAGGAGTGTAGGACACGAGGGGGTAGTGTACGTGAGGTGTGGAAAATGGTCAGTTTAGAAAAGGTAGGTAGGTGCGGCCTGGAGCTGCTTAGCCCTGCGGGCTTGGGCCTGTCTGAAATGGCTGGCTCGGTCAGCTGGTCCTTTCGTTCTGTGGACCTTTCTTTCAGGTGTTTCTGTGTGGTGTTCGCTCGTGGCTTCTGTGGTGGGCTTCTTGTTCTGGGGCATTTTAATTCTACACATCGAAAGTGAAGTTATTATACCGTAAAAGTTATAGAAGATCTAACTGTGAAAAGAAATTATACTTGGCGTGTTGTCAGAGAGAAAGTATATAAAGATCGAAAGTGAAAGTAATTAAAATACATTTTAGACAGAATCTCAGTGTATATCTCAACTAATAGTAATCAATTTGGTTTTAAAAAGAATCATTGTACGGACCAGTGCATCTACACTCTGAAGGAGCTAGTGGATGGGTACATCAAAATGAACAGCTCTATTTTTGCATGCTTTCTTGATGCTAGTAAGGCATTTGACAGAGTCTGCCACAATATCCTGTTTGATAAATTAGCAACAAGGGGAGTGCCATCCTATATACTGAGAATCTTGAAGTACTGGTACGCCAATCAAACATTGAATGTAAGATGGGGTAACATTATTTCGGATTCCTTTACAGTAACCAATGGAGTGAGACAGGGTAGTATTCTCTCACCTTACTTATTCAATGTATATATGGATGAATTAAGTGATAAATTGAATAAAGAGCAGATTGGATGTTATGGTGGGAATAAAATCATCAACCATCTCATGTATGCTGATGATCTGGTCATTATTGCACCGTCTTCTGCGGGTCTGAGCAAACTTCTTGATATATGTGAATCTTTTGGTAGTAAACATTGTGTTAAATTCAACCCACTGAAAAGTGCTGTTCTTATATTTAGATCAAAATTACTGTATAAAAGTAAACTGCCAAATTTCTCACTCAATAATCAAATTATTCAAGAAGTAAACAAAATAAAATACCTGGGACACATTATCTCAAACGATTGCTCAGATGATGCAGATATCGGCCGTCAGCGCAGACAGCTATATTTACGTGGTAACACCATCTTGAGAAAATTCCACATGTGTAATTGGGAAACTAAAGTCACTTTGTTCCGGACATATTGTTCCTCTATGTACACGGCCCATTTGTGGTGGAAGTATAAGAGAGCCACCATAAATGGTCTGTGTACATCCTATCATAATATACTCAAGATGTTCATTGGTCTCTCTAAATATGAAAGCACTAGTATGGTGTGCACACTGTTGGATGTGCAGTGCTGTCGGGCTGTCATCAGGAGACTGGTGTACAGCTTTTCGCAGCGACTGTAATCCTCCAGTAACACGCTGATTGTAGCTCTTTGGTCTAGTGATCATATCTATGAATCCCGTATTATATCTCACTGGCAGAAGCTGCTGCACACATAGTATGTACTGTAATGTAATATATAGGTCTAATTGAACTATGAGCAATGATCTGTGCAATAGGTGTTAACCAACATTGAGCAATAGCCTTAGTTAGCCTATCTGTGTTATATTGTGACAAAATGTGATATGTGCTCTATTCTGTAAATAGGCCTACTGTATTTTTTATTTTATTGTGTCTTTATTAATATATCTTTGTGTATAATTATTATCTGTGCTCTGACGAGAAGTGCATGTGATATGGACCATTAGGTCGTACTGTATTTATACTGTATCTATCTTATGTGTCTGGAATAAAGAATTATTATTATTATTATTATTATATCTACTGCGTATAAGATAAAAGGTATTCTGGAAACATCGGATACTACGCACGTATATAAAAGCGAGAGAAAGGAAGCTCTAGTGAAACTCAAAGAAATTAGGGAAGTACTGATAATAATTCTGCTAAAATTAATAACAAATAAATTCAAGTTAACTTATGCGTAAGCACCACAGTGATTTAACCTCAGGAAAATAATTACGTTTAGCTCCCAAATTCCAGAACCACTCTACGCAGGTAAATACCAATAGTTCACATATCTAATTACTATATAACCCTTTCTAAGCACAAGTGTAAATCCTCGATTGAAAGGAGTGCTACTCTTATCTCTGAAATAAATACAGGACAAGTGTAATCTTTCAGTTAGAAAGCGGTCCCTAATACTTACTTAGATATTACATAGAACAATCCAGTCTTGCGAGTCAGACGTAGTGGAGCCTCGTTCGTTCACTTTAATTGTTTTGTTCTTGACCATTATTGTTCTAGCTTTTACGTATGCGATATTCTTGTGCAAATAAACGGAATATGAATAGACGTCTTGTGATAATTATCCTCTATTGTCTTTCTGTGTCTGTGGTAAAACAATATAACTTCTCCAGTTAGGAAGAGCCCACTTGATCAAAACCAATTAAACCCCAGTAAAAACCTGGCATAACAACATTAAACCGAAAGTTTAATGGACTTTTCTTTGGCTTTTTAGCCTACTATTATAAATAGGTGACTGGACGACTCGGCCCATGGGACAACTCCGCTCGGACAACTTGGCCCACTTTTGGACAACTTGGCCACGACAGCGAGACAACTCGGCCCATTATTTCAAATTATTTGAGACAGCTCGGCCCCATGTTTTGCTATGGGGCAATTTGACGAGACCAGTCAGGATTAGGATGGGGAGAGCTAAGTGGAGGGTTTATGGGTGAGGCCATGTATATGCAGCACCAAATCCTGTCCTCTGCGTTTGTGCGGCCTTTTCCCTAATAGTTTTATTATGTTATTTAAGCTCAACTGTAAGGTTAATTTAAGTTAGGTTAGGTTAAGATAATATAATAGTATAAAGGAAACAAAAATCGTGCCAAGGGGCCTAAGCTGCATACATGGCCTCCCGTTTATGGCGTGTGTGTAATGTGGGCGAAATGTTCGTTTATTGTATAATTATGTCATAGGCTAGTTCTCTCGATTCATAATGTGTAGGTTAGGTTAGGTTAGGTTAGGTTAATTTAATTAAGAGTTGTCTCGTAATTAACACGGGGCCGAGCTGTCTCGTTTTTACTGGGCCGAGCTGTCTCGCCGTGGGCCGAGCTGTCCTGGCCGAGCTGTCCCGTGGGCCGAGTAGTCTAGCATTCTTATAAATATTATTTGGTAAAATTAAATTAAATTCCATAGAGTATAATTATAATAACATTTTGTTGCCTACTCAGGTTTTTAGACTCCCTACTGATATGGCCGACATAGCCACACAAGAAAAGAACACACACACACACACACACACACACATAACAAGATCACACGCGTGTTTCGGTAGGTACCGGTACACTGATTTTTCATTTGAATTTATAACTCATTTTATATAAGTTTATTATGAAATATTATAAAGAATTAAGGTAAGTATATAAGAGATATATAGTACTTATGGTTACATTATCGGATTTCGGCGGGAAATTGCCTGTCTGTGTCACCATATTGCAACATCGCCTCGAAACTCTCCACGGAAATTGTCATCACAACTGAACCAGTTGACTTAGAGAGCTCTACTCAATGCCAGTCTACAGACTGGAAACAGCAGTACGGTTAGAGATGCGTGGACATTTTCTAGCTGTTAAAATAACAAAGATAAGGGTAGCCTATTAAATACGTTTTTCGGCCATATCGCCCGGATCTCAACAACATCCTTAGGATGGGTTAGGGTTAGAAAACATTGTATAGCCTAGGCCTATTTACTCTATTTCCCATGTACAGACTTTTTCATTGTGCGGACATGGGTCCCCCCCCTATTAGTCCGCACATTCGAGGGTTGACTGTATATGTATTTTTTTTTGTAATATTATATATTATATTATTGACGGAGCAATGGGAAGTATGTGGAAGACGAGAAATCTCGGAGTGAAAGTAAAAAGTGCACTGTATCAAGGAATTGTTGTGCCAACAGTGATGTATGGGGCTGAGACATGGGCTCTGAAGAAAAAGGAGAAAAGAGGGCTGGATGTGATGGAGATGAGCTGCTTGAGGAGTATGTGTGGAGTTACTCGTAGAGACAGATTGAGGAATGAAGAGATACGTAGGAGAGTGGGGCAGCAGGAACATTTGTCAGCCAGAGTGGACAGAAGGGTGCTGAGCTGGTATGGTCATGTTGAACGAATGGGAGATGAAAGGCTTACAAAGAGAATATGTGAGTCAGGTACAAGGGGAGATAGAAGGGCAGGAAGACCCCCATTGAGATGGAGAGACTGTGTAAGAAAGGCTTTGGATGATAGAGGAATGACTATAGATCAGGCAGGGGAAGTGGTGGTGGACAGGAGTGAATGGAGAATGCTTGTGAATACTTGAGTGAACACGTGGTCATTTGGAATAAGGGGTCGGGCACAAGTTGGACTAGATAATAGTCCATCAGGCGCCTGGCCCGGGGAGACGATTAATATGAAGGGTGCGCCTGGAAGTGTGGTGGGAGGGCTTGTGGCTTTGGCTCCGCTGCATGTCTACCTGCCGAGATCGGAACCTCTCCGGGTGGTCAGGGGCCGGGGGAGTGCTGGAGCGACCTGGGTAACCCTGGTCTCTGGGTCTTCTCCTGGGTGACCTGGATGTGTGAGAGTTTGTGTTTTTTATCTGTGTTTATTTTTTGTTTTATGTTGTTTTTGTGTTTTACCTGTTCTTGCTCTGTCTTGAGTCGGCTACCCCCAAAATGGGGATTGGGCCTGAGCATATAGATAGAATAGCATATAGATAGATAGATATATATCTTATTAATATTTTTATTTTGTACTATTGTTAATGTCTTGTCAAGTTGCAAATTTGATTGTAATATAACATTTTAACACTAATTGTAGTTTCTTTTATTAACCCGGGAACTGCGGGGAGACTCTTAAGAGTTCCCCCGGCGGACTGCGGGGAGACTCTTAACCCGGGAACTGCCGGGAGACTCTTAAGAGTTCCCCCGGCGGACTGCGGGGAGACTCTTGAGAGTAAGTAAAACAAAAAATCAACTTTTGACATCGAAAAAAAAAAAATATATATTTTTATTTTTTTTATTTTTTTATTTTTTTTTGGCCCCTGGGCCATGCAAAATCTCAGTCCTCTACCTCCCCTCCTTCCCCACTTTCCTCTCTCCTTCAGTTATCACCTATTTTCCATGTTATTCCCTTATTCTGAGGTATATTTTCGTGCTAACATTAGCGAGTTGCAAGCAGGGTGTTGTCATCACTGATGGCAAGCGAGTGCGAGAGAGAGAGTATCGATCGACTGTGTCTCAGTGGCCTTGGGGGAAATTGGCGGGAAAGCAGGTTGCCTCACCCATACATTATACAACTCGCGGGCTATATCTCCAATTTTGACCATCCAAACGCTGTTTTCACTCGTTTTATTGTTGTTTCAGGTTAATACCTTTATAATCAACCCATAATAGGCGCATATGGATAATTATTAATGCTATTAATGGTACAATGAATATTTTAGTGACGAAAAACCTCAAATACGTCAGCACAGGGGGAGGTTTTCAATTACCCCCGTGCGCACTTCAGAGGTTAATGGTACAATGAATATTTTAGTGACGGAAACACCTCAAATACGTCAGCACAGGGGGACGTTTCCAATTACCCCCATGCGCACTTGTTAGGTTAAGAGTCAGAGAAAAAAAAAAAATCAACTTTTGACATCGTTTTTTTTTTTTTTTTTTTTTTTTTTTTTGGCCCCTGGGCCATGCAAAATCTCAGTCCTCTACCTCCCCTCCTTCCCCACTTTCCTCCTCTCCTTCAGTTATCACCTATTTTCCCTGTTATTCTCTTATTCTGAGGTATATTTTTGTGCTAACATTAGAAATCCGGTTACAGGGCGTTGTCATCACTGATAGCAAACGAATGCAAGAGAGAGAGAGAGAGTATCGATCGACTGTGTCTCAGTGGCCTTGGGGGAAATTGGCAGGAAAGCAGCTTGCCTCACCCATACATTATACAACTCGCGGGTTATATCTCCGATTTTGACTATCCAAACGCTGTTTTCACTCGTTTTATTGTTCTATCTATCTATCTATTGCCGGACGCCTTACTCCCCTTACGAGGGTGGCCATACACAGAATGCCCCCAAGCGGACCTATTCCCTGTGAGAGGGACAACCCGAGCCAGTTTAGTGAAGGACTTACAGGATTGACCACTCGATTTAGGATCCGTCCGACTCCGAGGCCCTCTGTGTATCTTGTTAGCACTATTTTTCTACAGTGGTGTTTGGCTAATCCATCCACTAACCTGCCTTACTCTTAGGTAAGCAGTACGGATTTGTATCAGGTTTACTCCCCTAGACAGGTTGCCAACCAAGGCTAACGAGTCCCATCCACCCGGATTTGTATAAGGTTGTCTCCCCTAGATGAGTTGCCTACCAAGGCTAACGAGTCTCATCCACCCGAAATTTTTGTTGTTTCAGGTTAATACCTTTATAATCAACCCATAATAGGCGCATATGGATAATTATTAATGCTATTAATGGTACAATGAATATTTTAGTGACGGAAACACCTCAAATACGTCAGCACAGGGGGACGTTTCCAATTACCCCCATGCGCACTTGTTAGGTAAATGTTTAGTAATATTTGCCAGAACGTCCCGGACTTCCCAAATTGACTAATTCCTTGAACGTGACGATAGTGCGTTGTTATGTGTGCAATTAGCTTGCTTGGGAACCAGATTAACTTGCTCATGTAGTAATGTACACTGTATGTGGTGGATTGTGTTCTTTCATTTCATAAATTTTATTTTAGTAAGCGTTGTTTCCACATAGCGATTTTGATATGTTGTTTTGACTTTATATTGTCTTTGTCCCAGTTTTGGTTTGACTTTGCTTGCAAGTTTTACATTTTAATTTGATTATGCCTGTCTTCCTTTTATTCTGGCTATCATTAGATGAGCTTATGCAGCTTTGAAGGGACTTGTGGGAATCAAAGAGGTAGAGACAATTTCTGTTAACTTTCTGAACCCCGGCCCTAATGCTATGTTCCTTGTCGCTTTTGGGGAGCTTCGGGGCCGGCGACTGAAGCTTGATGGGGGAGGATTATGGTTATGGCCTCTCCCCTCGAGCTTTCGTCATCAGCTTGACTAATTTTGCGTAGTTTTTCATTCCTCTTTCTTTGTTTTTCCCCTTCGGTTCGTATTCTGTCTCATTCGGTTGTCCTTCGGGCGGCCTATCATATGCCACCCTGGTTTGGCTAGGTTGTTGGCTCTTTACCTGATTTGTCTCTTCGGTCGCTGGTGTGGACGAGCTGACTCGATTCCCCTCGGTAGTGCATTTTTTGGCATCACAGTGTGATTTTTTTCTTCCTTATTCCTGATCTCTCATTCTTCGCCCTTGATCGCTTCTTGGTTGGTGCTGCAGTGTAGCAGTTCTTGCCTCATCCTTCGGCCCTGCCCTATAATGAGTTCTGCTGTGGAGCTCATTTGGTCCGGCTGAATTGATGAAATGTCGAGAAATGTCTGCGTGTCTTCACCTTCCTTGATTTGTTCGCCTACTGCCCTTCCCTATCTATCTTTTCTTGATTAGTTGTCCATCTCGATCTAATCCTTCGGGCCAGCCCTATGAGAATATACCTTCTGAATCCTGTATGTCCTTCCTAAAAAAGGAGTTGTAGTATGCTGAAGGGGTTAACTATCTTCGCTTCAGCATGGTTTCTTAATAATTAGTACCATAATTTGAAAGATGGAGGGAGTACTTCAGTGAGTTGCTAAATGAAAGGAATGAAGAGCCAGCAAACATAGCTGGATATGGTATGGGAGGGAGAAGAAGAGAAGTAATGGAGGAGGAGGTGGGGATCAGGAGGTCAGAAGTGTGGGAAGCCATGAAAAGAGTGAAGTTGGGGAAAGCACCAGGAACAGATGGAGTGTGTGGGGAAATGTTGAGGTATGGTGGTGAGATAGTGATAGAAAGGGTATGGAAAATGTGCAAACTAGCATGGGAGAAGGGGGGTGCACCCGATGACTGGAAGACTGGCATAATAGTCCCCCTATATAAGGGCAAAGGGGAAAGAGGAGTGTGTGGTAACCACCGAGGAATATGTCTTCTAAGCGTAGTAGGGAAGGTATACAGTAGGGTAGTGATTGAGAGAGTGAGAGTGAGAACGGAGAAATGGATAGGCGACGAGCAGGGAGGTTTTAGGAAGGGAAGAGGATGTGTAGATCAGATTTTTACCCTGAATTGTGTTGTGGAGAAGTATCTGGAGAAGAAACAAAAGGTGTATGTTGCCTTTATGGACTTGGAGAAGGCCTATGACAGAGTGGATAGAGATGGTTTGTGGAAAGTACTTAGAATATACGGAGTAGAGGGCAAGTTGCTGAAAGCAGTGAAGAGCATGTATGAGGGTGCAAAGGCGGCAGTACGTGTGGAGAGTGAGCAGAGCGAGTTCTTTGACCTGAATGTTGGTTTGAAACAGGGGTGTGTGATGTCCCCGTGGTTGTTTACTGTATATATGGATGGAGTTATGAAAGAAATACTATCAAGAGCAGTGGATGTTGGTGTATCGCTGAAAAGGGAGGGAATTGAGTGGAAGCTACCTATACTGCTGTTTGCGGATGATACAGTTCTGATGAGTGATAATGAATGGGAGTTGCAGGGTCTGGTAAATGAGTTTGGAACAGTGTGCGAAAAACGGAATTTGAAGGTAAATATGGGGAAGAGCAAGGTTATGGTCTTCGAAAGGGGTGAAGTCACAGAGTGTGAGGTGAAGCTGAACGGTCAGGCTATGGAGATCGTCAACTCTTTTAACCTAACAAGTGCGCATGGGGGTAATTGAAAACGTCCCCCTGTGCTGACGTATTTGAGGTTTTTCGTCACTAAAATATTCATTGTACCATTAATAGCATTAATAATTATCCATATGCGCCTATTATGGGTTGATTATAAAGGTATTAACCTGAAACAACAATAAAACGAGTGAAAACAGTGTTTGGATGGTCAAAATCGGAGATATAGCCCGCGAGTTGTATAATGTATGGGTGAGGCAAGCTACCTTCCCGCCAATTTCCCCCAAGGCCACTGAGACACAGTCGATCGATACTCTCTCTCTCTCTCTTGCACTCGATTGCCATCAGTGATGACAACACCCTGCTTGCAACTCGCTAATGTTAGCACGAAAATATACCTCAGAATAAGGGAATAATAGGGAAAATAGGTGATAACTGAAGGATAGGAGGAAAGTGGGGAAGGAGGGGAGGTAGAGGACTGAGATTTTGCATGGCCCAGGGGCCAAAAAAAAAATAATTTTTTTTTTTTTTTTTTTTTTCGATGTCAAAAGTTGATTTTTTATTTTACTTACTCACAAGAGTCTTCCCGCAGTCCGCCGGGGGAACTCTTAAGAGTCTCCCCGCAGCTCCCGGGTTAAGTATCTGGGCAGTGTGTTGAGTAAAGATGGGACTATGGATGAAGAGGTGCAGGAGAGGGTACAACAGGGGAAGAGGGTTGTAGGAACGCTAAAAGCAGTAACAAGAAATAGGGTGGTCAGTATGGAAGTGAAGAAGTCCTTGCATGACAGTGTGGTAATCCCGACACTGACTTACGGAAGCGAAGCATGGACGTTGGTTGAGAGACTCAGACCAAGAGTGAGAGCAGTGGAAATGAATTACTTAAGGAGTGCGTGCGGAGTTACATGGAGGGATAGACAGACTAATGAGTAAGTAAGAAGGAGGTGTGGTGTGGAGATAGATGTGCTGGAAAGTGTGAAAAGGAACAACTTGAGATGGTTCGGCCATATGGAACGTATGGAAAGCGAGAGAATGACTAAGAGGGTGTACGAGAGCGAGGTGGAGGGACAGAGGGGGAGAGGTAGACCGAATATGAGGTGGAAGGATGGAGTGAGGAACTACATGAACGAAGGCGGTGCTGGTTGGGGGGAGGGGCGTCGACTGACTGGGGACAGAGGTGCATGGGGGCGGTTCGTTCGTGGCCACGGCGTCAGGCAATAGATAGATAGATAGATTTGTTTACTTAAAGGTGGATTTACATTTGCACCTTTTCCAGCAACTCTGTTCTGACAGCTTCTGAAACATACTTTTATAAAAAATTGTGTCATCAATAATAATTAACTTTCACTCTAGTTGCTGATACCCGTGTAAGATTGTTATAAAAAGCTGTTCTGGAGAGGCACTATGTTCTGGACCTTTTTTATCCCTTCAGATGGGTTAGCCCGAGGGAGCCATTAACCAGGCCTGGTGGGCAACATACAATGCCATCAGGCCACCATGAGGCAATTTGGACTATAGCACAATGAAGTCCTGTAACAACACTGCCCCACCACATTAATACTGTGGCTGATACTGACATGTGCTAACAGTGCCTCAGCAAGACTCAAAAGTCTCCTGGCAGCATGCACTTTCTCCACACTAGCCTCAACAGGTTTAAAAAGTTGCTAACATAAAAATTGTGGATCGAAAGTTGCCGGAAAAACCCTTGTGTTGTTGTTGTTGTTGTTGTTGTTCCCCAAGCTGCCTGGCCGAACAGCCCCAAGGCCCCGAGCAAGGCCAAGGCCATAACTGAGCGCCCCCACAGAACCCTCCCTGCCGACCACAATAAAGCCTGGGTGACCGAAGCCACTCCATGGCGGGGAACTGAGGAGGGTGCGGAAACGCCTGGGAAACCAAAGCCCCACCCAGGGCCCTGTGCCCCTCAGCAATTATGAAGAGAAAGTTGAGGGGCAAAGGAAAAATGTGACGCTTTGGCTTCCAGTCTTGGTAGATTGGGAGGTCAATCCACGGAAGAGACGTCGTCACTTGAGGTCTAGAAAATATGTAAGTAAAAGGAACAGTCAGAGTAAGCTATGGGTATGGTAGAGATCGCTCAGTTCTCACTCTGATAGACCAGGCCATCACCAAACCCTTGTGTAAACCCACTTTACTCTTATCACAATTCATTAACCTAAGAAGTGCGCATGGGGGGTATGAGACACCACACTCCTGTGCTGACGTATTTGAGCTGTTCCCATCACTAACATCGTTATTTTACCATAAATAGCATTAATACTTATCCATATGCGCCTATTATAGGTTGATTATAAAGGTATTAACCTGTTACAACAATAAAACAAGTGGAAACAGCGTTTGGATAGTCAAAATCGGCGATACAGGCTGGGAGTTACATAATGTATGGCTGAGGCAACCTCCCTCCCCACCACTCTTTCCCAAGTCTGGAGAGAGACTGTCGATCGATACTCTCTCTCTCTCTCTTCCACTCGCTTGGTAACAGTGATGACAATGCCCTGCTTGCAACTCGCTAATGTTAGCACAAAAATAGACCACAGAATATGGGAATAACAGGGAAAATAGGTGATAACTGAAGGAGGTGAGGAATGTGGGGAAGGAGGGGAGGTGGAGGAGTGATATTTGGCATGGCCCAGAGGCAAAAAAACAAACAAAAAACAAAAACAAATGTTTTGGGGTGTTTTAAATGGATTTTTTGAAAGCCTTACTCTTAAGAGTCTTCCCGCAGTCCGCCGGGGGAACTCTTAAGAGTCTCCCCGCTGTTCCCGGGTTAATCAAGATTGGAACATGACAATTTCTCGGCTGATTAAAATGGACAGAGTATAGAGTATTGTATTTAGATGTACAGTATATGAACAGTATTTTTATGAAAGAAGATTTAAAAATTTACTCAGATGACAAGTTTATATATTTTTCTACCCCTGGCAAAGTAAAAGATCAATGTTAGTAAACTTTAAAGGCTTCAACTTCTAGAGCTGAATGGATTCCATTGCTGAATAATAATATACTGTATGCCAATAGTTGGGAGTACTGTACTGTATATAAAAATATTGTCCTCTGATTTTTGCTTCTCAGTTGGTGAGATTTTAAACATACAGGGTGAGCATAAATTCTTTCCCTGATTACAAACATGTACAGTATTACACAAAACCTATGCTAGGTACCGACATACTTTTTCTGCAACTTATACATACATACATACATACATACATACAAGTTTAAAGACCGTTTTGTCCACAGAGAATGTGGTTACAGTCTCACGTCCTAAATGGCGGCTTTCCGGGCGGCCCTGTCAAGGGCTGCCTCTGTTGTCAAGTTCTTTATTTTGAGATCGGACCGGAGTACCCGACCTCACGTCATTCTAGGTCCACCCCTACGTGCAGCTCCCCCCACCACATCCTTATCTCAAACGTTTTTTTGCCATTACTTGTGAACTTCAACATGTGCTCCCCTTGTTGCACGGTGCATGTCCAAGTGATACTCGATTTCACACCATGTTTTCTGCATCATCTCTTCAGTCACCGTCACTCGTGCATCCACTATCCTTGCCTTCCAAGTTTCAACATCAGCCAGTCAGCCTAGGGAACAACTACTAGGCCTACTAAACTGTTAAGACTGAGTGCTCCACACATACGTGCAGTTTCAGTTGCTTGTCTAATGACGTCTTTCCAGGCAACCCTATTAAGGGCTGCTTCACTTGTCAAGTTTTTGGATTCGAGATCAGTAGGCTACGTATAGTCCGATCCCAGGTCTTCCTCGGTCCACCCCTTGGTGCAGCTCCCTCCACAATCACAGACTTGCATCTTTTCACCCAATTTTGTTCATCCACATACCATCCCAGTCTACTTGTACGCATCTCCTCGCTAATACTCTTTATACCTAAGCGTTTCCTCAGCTCATCATTTGTTATTCTATCCTGCAGTTTGGCCCCACACATCCATCTCACCATTCTCATCTCATTACGTTCCATTCTGTTGACATCCTCTACTTTAATGGCCCATGTTTCTGAGGCATGCGTTATTGCACTTCTAACATATGACGCAAACACTTTTCCCTTCAGGGGGAGAGACATTTTTTTCATGGTCAGAATTGGCAGCAGTTCTCTGAACTTCCCCCAGCCACATCTAATTCTAGCGACAGTGGCAGCTTCAGCCCTACCACCGGCAGAGATGGTATCTCCTAGGTATACATACTGTAAATACATACAATGGTTTAGCGTAATTTTTCCATTACATGCATTGTAATGGCTCAGACGGGGTTGCCTTTCAGTAGTTTGAGTGTATTTTAGTAGAATAAAGTCCCGCCACAGCACTGCCCCACCAAGTCATTGCTGTGGCTGATGTTGGTATAGTGCTAACCATGCCTCAGCAAGACTCAACAGAGTCCCCCTGCAGCACTTGCACCTGCAGTACTGTATATGCAACCACACCAGCCTTAACAGTGTTACAAAAAGACAGCACCATAACAAGACTCTACTGTATACTGTATTAGGCAATTTGGACTATAGAACAATAAAGTCCTGCCCCAACACTGCTCCAACATGCAAACACTGTTGCCGACACAGGTATGGTGCCAAACAGCGCCCAGGTAAGACTCAGTCCCCTGTGGCACCTATCCACACCCCACCAGCCTTGGCAGTGCCATACCAAGAGAGTGCTAAGATAAAGACTTTATTGCATAGTTGTTGTTGTTGTTGTTCCTTAAGCTGCCGGGCCGAATAGCCCCGAGTCCTTAAGGAAGACCATGGCCACGGTCGGGATTTCCCACAGAGCTCTCAAAGAGTGTAAATTGTGTTGTTGGCGTAAGTGGTTGTGTGAAATGCAGTCTTCTATGATGTGTTTAATGGTATGGGGTGCTGTGTTACAACCCGGGCAGGTGTCGACGACGGAGTCATCCAGTCTCTTCTGATAGCTCAGAAGAGCTGGATGGTGTCCGCATCTCAGCCTGGCCAGGTGGACTCTGTTCTCGCGAGGAAGGGAGGATTCAGAAGGATGGATTTTGGGAGGTCGTGCTTGCAGCTGCGTGTTGTCTATGAGTGAGTGGATGGAACGGCGAGTGATATGAGTATGGATGTGCTTCCGGAAGTTGGTTTGGGGTGGGCAGGGAGGGAGAGAAGACAGTATTTGTGTGTGACAGCGTGTGCTGGGTGTTGTTTTGATATTTCTTGGTGTCTGTGGGTGTGTTGCCATGTAGTGTAGTGGGTGGTGTTGATTCGTGGAGGCTGCTGCCAGGAATTGAGTGCCTCTCATGTTTAGATGATCTTTGACTTTGAGGACTTTGGTTTCTTGATGTAGGTGATCTGTGGGTGTAGTAGCTGTGCATCCTGTGATGATTTTCAGGGCTTTATTTTGAATAGTCTGTAAGGTCTTATGATGTGTTTCAGCTAGGTTAGAAGCCCAGGCCGGGCTTGCGTATTCCATAACTGATCTTATGTATTGTTTGTAGACTGTGGTGGTGGTTTCTTTGTTGTGTCCAAATTTCGTGTGGGCAAGTGATCGGAGGGCGTTAAGTCTGGGTGTCAGTTTCCTTTTCGTGTTTATGGTGTGCTGTTTAAATGTCATTTGGGTGTCGTATGTTACTCCTAGGATTTTGTGTGTGTGTGTGTGTGTTATTGCATAGTAATGGCTGTTGGTTCACAAGTCTATCGCCATCCCCCCTATTAGTCGCCTTGTACGACCCACAGTAGGATGCTTGAGGCATATTTTTTGTTTTCTCCACCATTAGATGAAGGCCCCCTTACCCCCTGGTGGTAACAAATCTTGTCCACCAGCTACAATGACTCATTTCCAAAATTCACAGCCACAGGATCATCATTTAACACAAGCTCGCCCTTGCACACGACGCACTCAAATTTCTCAATTTCCGACTTATCCTTCGGCAGGGGTCCTTTTCTTCTACTACAGCGCTTACTCCCATGGTGCACCCAACATCGATAGACGCTACACCGAAACTAGTTAGCTCCCACACCCTTCCACACAATGCACATGGGTATGCACCGCTCTTTTCCACATTGCCTCGTCTCAATCTACAATGCATAACCTTGGTTTTGTTAATATTGACTCTTAAGCCCTTGCTCGCTATGCCCTCTCTCCATCTTCTGAATTTGGCCTCAGCATCTTGCACATTGTCAGCTAGTAGGACTAAATCGTCTGCATCAAACAGTTCCAACGGGAGTCCGGATCTAAAATCTCTAGACAGTGCCTCCAGGACCATAATAAAGAAGAGGGGGCTTAACACTGAACCCTGATTAACTCCAACACGGACTGTGAACTCCTCACTCATCCTCATACATCTTCATTACCCACTCTTCCATACCAAGTTTCCTCATAGCCCACTGCACAACATCTCTAGGCACTCTGTCCAAGGCCTTCTCCAGGTCGACAAACACAAAGTAAAGATCCCTGCCTTTTAGTAAGTATCTTTCCTGTATCTGCCTGACTATGAAGATAGCATCGGATATACCACGTTCTGGCATAAAACCAAACTGCATATCATCAATGGAGATGCTTTGCCTGATCAAACCCTCAAAGACTCTCTCACAGACCTTCATGATTTGGTCAAGCATTTTCAGGCCCCTATAATTTCCTCTATCTAGCGCATCCCCTTTTCCTTTATATATATTTACTATTACACTTTTGTGCCAACCCTCGGGGATTTTCTCCTCTTTAATAATGGTGTTTATCATCTCAGTGACTAAGCTGACACCAATCTCCCCTGAGGCTTTTATCATCTCAGCGACAATGTCAGAGCACCCTGGAGCTTTACCGTCCTTCATTTTATTGATTGCATCGCTCACTACAGCTGGTGCTATCAAAGGAGGGGGTCCAGATATTGTTTTTACGATACTAAGCTGTTCCTTATCCCATTCAAACTCTACATTTAGCAATCGTTTATAGTGTGCCTTCCATGCTTCTCTGATTTCATCTTCTGCATAAACAATCGTCCCATTATCGTTTCTAACACACTGTTCACCTATAATATCCCTACTGTCATTTTTAACTCGTCTAGCTAGGTTAAAGATCCCATTGGGATTGTCCGTATTACACACTTGTTCGAGGACCAGGTCCTTAACGCCTTTTCTAGCATTGTAAATAACTCATTCTGGCAGTTTGTTTAGCTGCCTGGTATTCCTCCTTGCTGCCTCCCTTCTTCCATGCTTTGAAGCATCTCCTTTTCTCTTTCACTGGAGACCCCAGAGTTATATGTGACAAAATGGCTCTGTCTTTTCTTGAACTTTGTGTTACACACAACCATGCTGAGTGCAATGCAGGACTTCAGTGTATATTCGCCTTCCAGATTCCTCCTTCTGTAACCATTTCCTCCATGTACTCCCTCCTATCCATCTGCAGATGCTCCCACGTGACCATTCAGGTCCCCTCCCAAGATTGTTATTTCATTCTCCGAGAGGCCTGAAATGACACTGACGGTGTAATTCCAGAAGTCCTCTTTTGTGTCTTTCTGTAGGCCAGCCTGTGGGGTATATGCAGATATCACATTCAGAATTCTTTTACCAACTTTCAACTACAAAACAATCAGCCTTTCACTAACTCTCGTAATCTGAAGCACACTTTCCACCCACTCTTCAGCCACCAGAACACCCACTCCTCCTTTCGCTTTATCAGTCTCAACCCCCTTCCAGTAGATCCTATATCTTTTCTTTCTTCCAACAATCCACTGTGCCCCATACCCTTTCCAGAGTGTTTCCTGGGCACAGCAGACGTCCACTCGCCTCCTCTCACACATCTCAGCCACTTCATTTGCACGCAGATTCAAACTACCAACATTCACACTAGGAAGTCTAAGATTGTGGGGGGCATTTGTCTGTATCCAGTGCGGTTTTGGAACATCGGACTTACGTTTTTTCTCTTTAGTTTGTGTCATAATTGGTGATTAGGCTGGCAAATGGGCATCACCCTCCCCAGAACTCCGGCTCCAGTCTACCCCGGGGACCATTCCCAGCACCTTACCTCAAGAGATTACAAGGAGGTAGAATCCAGTGGCCCCGGTGCGCCCCACCAGAACCAGCCGCAAGGACGCACCCCGTGCGCGTACACGGCACTACGACTGGTCTGGTATTTTACACCCAATGACAGGGCAGCCTCCTGGAGCGCTACTACCAGGTTCGGGCCCCTAGACTGTTGGGCGGAGAGTGCCAGTCCGGAGAAACACTATGCACTGTACCCTCTGGATCCATTTCGTTCAGGTTGGTCCCAAGGCGCCAGGTCCGGGTCCGGAGGGAGCGACATCCACCGCCAGTGTCCTGCCATTAGGTAACTTAGACTAGAACAATGAAGCCCTGTCACAGCGCTGCCATATGAGACATAGCCAGCCCCAATAACAAGGCTTCAATGTATTTTACACAAATTGGCATCAAAATTGTTAACAAATTCAGGATTTTGATTGTACTGTACATTATACAGTAGTGTACTGTATAAAATTAAACATTTTACCAACTGATAAGCTGATTAACCCTCCGGATCCGGGGGTCTTTATATGAGGCGATCGTCGTATCCGGGGGTATTCCTGAAAAATGGCTATCTTCATAATTCGATATCTACTGATTGAGACCACCTAGAGTAGTTAACTAAATTGCATAGTGTAGAACCAACCTTCGTCTGTAGACTGGCGTTGAGTTGACATCGCTACAACAAGTGGTTGCGAGATATGATGATGGGAATGGAGGTAATTTCCCGTGTATTTTCGCCTGTGTCCGAACGCTTCGCCGAGGCCCTAGCTAGCACGCACTAAGTCACTCGTTGCTTCGGTGGCTTTGGTACCGGTAGACGATATTATGTTTCTATGGTGATAATGTCATAGTTATTGTGTTATTTATTTCTTTTACATCCATTATTGAGTTATGTGAAACTTTGTATAACATATTTTCGGCACTTTCACTGTTATTGGATATTATTGTGTCACTTTCACTCTTATTACTCTTCTTGTTATGAATTATTGTCACTCACTGTTATTATTAAGGTATTATTACTTGTTATACATTTGTGTGTCACTTTAACTTACTAGGCTAGGCTAGGCTAGGCTAGGCGAGCGTACGGTACCGCATCTTCACTAACCACTTCTTCATCGTCAAAGTCACTCCCAAGTTCACTTAGTTCACTATATTCATGAGCACCGCATTCACCATCGTCATTATCCTCGTCATTATTGTCCTCATCGGTACTAATAAAGCCCAGAAACTCTAATCCATCCGCCACTTCACCCTCATCTTCACTAACCACTTGTTCTTCGTCAAAGTCACTCCCAAGTTCACTCAGTTCACTATATTCACTCAGTTCACTATATTCGCTTAGTTCTCCCAGAGTGTGTGCAACACCATCGGGACTAAGCACTGTTTTCTTGGTCGTTTAGCCTTGCTTTTGTTAGGCATATGGTACGCGGCAGCGGGCGTCAATTTTGACACAGCGATTTTTTTGGATTAGCTCCATCCATGTTGGATGCGTGACGAGAACTGATGCTGCATGTTAGTTTGTGCTTGGTGGCGCTGCGGTAGCCCACGCATAAACAAAAATCCGCCCGCGCGATTTAAACCCTTTGATTTTGATTTAGCCTCATATGAAACCTCCCCGGACTCCTAACCAAAATACGTTTTGCCTCATATGAGGCCTCCCGGATTCCATGGATTAATACCAATTATGATATTTATGCAAATACCTGTTAAAATTCTTTAAAATTTACATTTAGAGATATGCTGTAGTAGATAATATGATTTATGATTTACCCTTTATAAAGGAGTACAAAGGAGTACAAAGGAAATCAAGCAACAACAGGTCTAGTGACCCTTCTAGGCTGCTTGTCCTCCAAAACACTGAGGATCAAGTGTCCAAACAGTGGTTTAGAGTGGGTAAGGGTAACATTGGAAAGGGAACTACTGCCCTGGAACTAATGTCCGTGGCAGGATTAGGAAGTTAGTAGGGGACAGAGGGGTTAGTAACTGAGGGGGGGGATAAATAAAGTTATTCATTTACAAACGCAGTCAGTCGCGGGTTTGATGCGAGATATTTGTCTAAGCAGACTTTAAATGAATCAACGGTGCTGCAGTCTATAACGTCTCGGGGAAGCCCATTCCACAAGTTGACAACTCGATTGAAGAAGAAATTCTTAGATTCGTGTGAGTTAAAAGATTTACCAATAATTTTGCAACCATTTCCCCGCGTGTAATTAGATTGGTCGATAGTGAAGTACTTACTACAGTTCATATTATCGATGCCTTTGATGATTTTGAACACTTGAATTAAGTCACCTCTTAATCTGCGCTGGGTTAAAGGAAATAGATTTAATTCTCTAAGACGCTCTTCGTATGGTTTGTTCTTTAGGCTAGGTATCATTTTGGTAACTCTACGTTGAACTCGTTCTAGCTTGTTTATATCTTTTTGGTAATAAGGGCACCAGGATTGAACGCAGTATTCCAGAAGAGGGCGGACTAAGGAATTGTAAAGGGTTAGGATAACTTCTTTGGATTTATGCTCAAATGACCTGCCTATAAAGCTATTTATTTTGTTTGCCTTCTTAACCCGGGAGCTGCAGGGAGACTCTTAAGAGTTCCCCCGGCGGACTGCGGGAAGACTCTTGAGAGTAAGTAAAATAAAAAATCAACTTTTGACATCGAAAAAAAAATATTTGTTTTATTTTTATTTTTTTATTTTTTTATTTTTTTTTTGGCCCCTGGGCCATGCAAAATCTCAGTCCTCTACCTCCCCTCCTTCCCCACTTTCCTCCTCTCCTTCAGTTATCACCTATTTTCCCTATTATTCCCTTATTCTGAGGTATATTTTCGTGCTAACATTAGCGAGTTGCAAGCAGGGTGTTGTCATCACTGATGGCAAGCGAGTGCAAGAGAGAGAGAGAGAGTATCGATCGACTGTGTCTCAGTGGCCTTGGGGGAAATTGGCGGAAAGCAGTTTGCCTCACCCATACATTATACAACTCGCGGGCTATATCTCCGATTTTGACCACCCAAACGCTGTTTTCACTCGTTTTATTGTTGTTTCAGGTTAATACCTTTATAATCAACCCATAATAGGCGCATATGGATAATTATTAATGCTATTAATGGTACAATGAATATTTTAGTGACGGAAACACCTCAAATACGTCAGCACAGGGGGACGTTTTCAATTACCCCCATGCGCACTAATTGTTAGGTTAACAACTTCTGAACATTGTTGACTCGGTTTTAGGTTACTCGATATTGTTACTCCCAGATCGGTTTCTCTGTTTACATTCTTAAGCTGAGTGCCATTCATCGAATAGTTTGCTTTCTTATTTAGGTATCCGATATGTAGTACTTTACATTTATCCGCATTGAAACTCATTTGCCAAATTTGGGCCAACATGACAATTTATCTTGATTGTGTTGCATATCGTCAACTTGTTCTTTTGAGAGTACGCTATTTGCAATTTTTGTATCGTCAGCAAATTTTGAGATTGTACAGGTGAGACCCTCATCTATGTCGTTGATGTAAATTTGAAAGAGAATTGTCCTAGTACCGATCCCTGGGGTACCCCACTACTTACATTGGTCCATTTAGATGCCTTACCGTTTATGACTACTCTTTGCTTTCTGTCGCTGAGCCAATTTTCTATCCATTTCAAGACACCGTCTTGCATTTCATGCGCTTTTAGTTTTAGCAGTAAACGTTTGTGGGGAACTTTGTCAAAGGCCTTTTGAAAATCAAGGTATATAATATCTACAGCTTTACTCTCATCGTAGAGGTTGAGGATATCGTGGAAGAAAGTCTAAGAGGTTTGTTAAACAGGAACGTTTTTTACGAAAGCCGTGTTGAGTATCTTTAAGTAAATTATTTGCCTCTAAGTGATTTATGAGTCTGTCCCTTATGACCGTTTCTAGCATTTTACATACAATTCAGGTTAAGCTAATTGGACGATAGTTACTGGGTAGGGATTTGCTGCCTTTTTTTAATATCGGTGTTACGTTGGCTAGCTTCCACTGATCAGGCATAGTCCCAGACTGCAAGGATTCATTGAATAGCAATGTCAGTGGTTTGGAGAGCTCATCCTTAGCTTCCTTTAGAACTCTAGGCGAGATTGTATCAGGTCCAGGCGTTTTATTTACCTTGAGTTTATCTAAACAATTCAATACTTTCTTATTCTCTGTAACGGTGATATTGCTTAGAACATCTGAATTATCAATCTGAATCGGCGATGGTGTAGGGATATCACTAATAATAATAATAATAATAATAATAATAATAATAATAATATTTATTCAGTTAGCAATTTACAGTGGTACCACATAGTATGTTAATAAATATGACATGTACCAGCCTTGCATAATTCCAACTAAGGATAGCCCAATAAGGCCGTTAGGCGTATTTCCATTGGGGTCCTTGTGGGATTAGGTTAGCTGGGGAAATGGGGAGGATAAAGAAATAGATACTTTAGAGAAAGTATTTCTAGGGGGTTATTTTAAGATACCTTACATCCTATAGTAAAATTATTATGTTCTCTCCACCAACCAACTTTACTCCTAAACTCGATTAATGAAATTAACAAACACATGTGGCAGCCGGGATTCGAACCTAGGATGCTCACACCGAAAATCAACACACTTATGCATTGCACCACGAAGACAGTAATCCGTAATCAGTAATCATTTCAGTTTGGTTTGTCTATCTCTTATGTCGTATTTAGTAGTAGACATAAGCTTGGTGCTCCCTTCTGATGCAAAGAAGGTATTGAGGGCATTACTCATTTGTACTTCGTCTTTGGTGTATTCTCCATTTTCATCGACTAACGGTCCAACAGTTGAAGTAACTACTTTTTTCTTTCTGATATAACTATAGAATTCTTTCGGGTTTGTTTTACTTTGATTCGCAACATGTAACTCCAGGGTCTTTTTACTTTGCTTAATTAACTTTTTGGCTCTGCGTCGTAGCTCTACAAATTTCACCGTTCTTCGTCATTTTGTGAGGATTTTAATCTATCATTAGCAAATTTTTTAGCAAGCAGACAGTCTGAAATATCTTTATTCCACCATTTGGGCTTATCATTATGACCTGGACGCCATATTTTCGATGGTATGCAGTCTTGCACTGCCTTAAGGTAAGTGGTTGTGAAACACTCCCAAGATGTATTTATGTCGTTATTGTTAGTCAGAAAGCTCCAGTCAGTTTCTTTAAGCTTTGATTTAAGTTTATGAAAATTTGCTTTCTTGAAATTAGGGACTTTCTCAATGCTGCTATTTGATTTGTTACTAGTAAACTTTAAAGTGAAAGTTATCGTACGATGGTCGCTGTTCCTGAATTCATTATCAACATTCAAATTCTCTATTAATTCTTCTTTTGTTGCGAGTACAAGGTCAAGCACATTATTACCACGGGTCGGAGATTGTACAAATTGAAAAAGTGAACTCTCTTGCAAGTTAGCATAGAGGTCGTGGTCCAGAGTGTGAAGTAAGAATATCGCCCCATTTAGTCACAGGTAAGTTGAAATCGCCAAGAATTACGGTATCTTGTATGTTAGTTATTTCTGCAATTTGTTCATAAATTTCACTGTCAGTTTGCACTAATTGAGCTGGGGGTCTGTATAATAAAGCTAGTGTTATTTTAGTTCCTCGTTTATTATTTAATAGTACGTAAGATATGTCTATATTCGCAATTTGAGGTTTTGACATTGAGATGGGATTAAGACTTTCCTTTATAAAAAAAAGAACTCCTCCTCCATTTCTATTGATCTGACTTTTCTCAAACATTGTATAACCAGGAAGCGTATATTCGGCTAAAAAGTCTCTGTCTTCCCTATTTAACCAAGATTCTGTAATGCCGATTATATCATAATGTTCTGTAAACACGATTTCCTCTAGATCTGAAAATTTATTGCGTATGCTACGAGCATTTACATAAAACACATAAAACAAGGGTTGAGGACCCCCATTTTCGGCCTATTTGCCTCCTAGGTCCCTGACAGGAGACATACTGCTGCCGAAAAGGGGAAAGGCAGGAAATATGTCAAAAAACGACAGCAAACTAGGCGGGCTTTGTTCGAGGCTCCCGCGGCGTCCACCCCTGCCGGCCCCAGCCATACGCCCCCGCAACATTCCCCACGGTCCTCTCCACCTCTCCAGCCTTCAACATGTGTGCCTGACGAAGTTTTTGACCTCGCATCACCAATAACTGGGCCTAGTGACAGTGGAACATTGCTTCCTGCCACTCGTCGCAGGCAAAGGAGCCCAGAACCTCGGGGGGACATAGCCTCACCTGCCACTCCTTTCCCACATCGCCCCCCCGCACGCCGCCCACGCATCACTCGTTCCCCGCCAGATTATGTGGGGGACACTGACGATGAAGGGGCACCTCACAGATGACTCTGGCCATGACTAT